>JALBCR010000281.1:0-120983 GCA_030710515.1 Abscondita cerata
GGAAGTTACGTATTGCTAGACAATAATGGTTAAAAAAATTGCAGTTGCCACCGAGATATTTATCACGAAAAAAAGTAGCGACAAAGGAGATTATTGAACAAATTTGCGCATGCATCCATTAACCACTGCAATATTATAATTTGATTTACTTCATTTCAGAGAAAAACTTAAATTAAACTTTGAACGAGTTCAAGTAATTAAATGGTACTCGTATAAATGGAACTTAAATCTTTGTCTAACGTATCATATTATTTATGAGAAACTTGTGCAAACGTAATTCATTATTTTGCATTCAGTTACTGCAAACAAAAATTTATACCAAATCGTAAATTTGATAAATGCGACAATAAAATTTAAAAACAAAGAAATAAAAATATCTTATGAACATCGTAAAAGTGGCATTGATTTCAGAACGCAAGGGAGTTAAATTTACATAACCCCTTAAAAAGGTGTCTGGTAAATGTTTGCTTAGAACGATAAATGTTGATATCCATAAGGGTGCGTCAATGTAACAAGTTCTTTCTATATAATATAGACATACACATCCTCATCAACAATTTGTTGACAAATTACGTGACTAAAATTTGTTTAGTGTAGCACGTAAGTTTACGTTTCATATGATTGTACCAGTTGTAAATACGTACTGCCGGAAATTCGTATTAATATGAATATATTCTATACGTTTTTAATGCATACACGTGTTAATTTAATGTCTGGGAAAGCTAAGCACAAACTAATGGCTACTTATTTAATGTAAAAAAAGTTTAAATAATGTACATGTGCTTTAAGAAGAAAATTAATAAAACTTTTAATTATTAAATGAATTTTATATGGTTTAGGAACCAAAAGGGATTTTAAAAATATGTTAAAGTAATTTTCCTAAATTCTCAGTCAAGGAAATTGAAAATGTGTGTTAGGATTAACATCGCACATAGGACATAGAAAAAGAAAGTACTATGTAGAGTCGCACTAAAAGCTTAAATCATAAAATTGGGACAACGAAGTTTCATAATTAATTACCAATTATAAATTAATGTGTCGTTACAGCTATCTGTACTTCTTTGCTCTCTTTATGAAAGAAAGTAAGTAGATATTATTTTGTCTCATGAATGCGGTATCTATGGCCTCTAAATAAATAAATGAATTCCTTTAATTTGCTTTGAGAAGTAGGTACCGTCATGGTGTAGCGTTATGTGTTACTGATTTTGATATTGCCAACTTTCCTCAACAATGATATACTGACTTCCAAAAATTGCAACACCTAGAAGTTGTTGAACGATTTTAATGAAATTAGGAGACGTCTATTTTCATCAAGCAAAGTGATGATTAAAATTTAAAACAAAAGAACAAAAGCTTAAAAAGTTTAATAATGAGTTGCTCCGCCACTTTGTAATGCACTCATCTAGACGGCTGGCATGCTATCAATCACAATGATCTATAGCTGCTTGTGGTATATCATCCCAAGCTTCTTGAATCGTGCCGAAGATCGCACTATCTAGAGAGTGCGGTAGACTCACCCAGTCGCCTACCAATCATATCCATACATGTTCAATTGGCGACAAATCAAGCGCATCGAGCAGGCCATGGAGGACGTGCTAAATTCTCCCAAAAACCGTGTTGTAGCCCTGCCGTATGAGAGCGCGCATTATCCTGCTGGAAAATGGATTTTGCAGTTCTGAAGATATGGAAGGCCAACTGGTTGTAGCACATTAGCAATGTAACCAGCTGCGTTAAGGCTGCTGTCAATAAAGACCCAAAGGTGATCTGCTACCATAACATATTGCACCCCATATCATAACTCCTTGAGTGAGAGCTGTGTTGCGTTCCACAAAAATGTTGATCACGCATCCGCTGACCCTCCTACGACCATCGCCGACAAGCAAAATCGGGACTCGTCACTAAACACAATTTGATGCCATTTTGGCCAAATGTTAACCCTTTCGTGCTCCACCTAGTCTGCGTAGACGGTGAAGCGGGTGTAAGAGGAAGACATAGCAAAATGGACGATATGAACGCAACTCCATAAGATTTTATCCGGCGATAAACAGATGACATTGACACTTGGTCCAAATTTCATCCAATCATTTGCAATTGATCGAGTTGCCAAAAACCCCATCTCTTCTGGCCAAAACTTAAGCGGACGTTCTTCGCGATCTGTAGTCCCTGAGACGTCCAGAGTCCACGACGACGATGTTGAACCCCTTCCCTCGAACCGTTTAACCAACGATCTCAATACCGATGAAACATTTCGGTTCACGACGAGCAATTTCTTAGCAGAAAGTCCGGCCTCGTCGCTATACTAATAATACGGCCACGTTCAAAATCACTTAATTGGACAAAATGTTGACGTTGACGTACTCTCGGCATTGTTTTCAATTCAGAAATGAAATGTAAGAACAATAATAATTTGCAAACTGACAGTTACTAAATGCTCTAATACTTCAAATTTATTGTTACTATGTGCTATGGAAAACAAGAACAAAAAACTACTGGCTAATTTATTAAAAATTTAATCATCACTTTGTTTAATGAAAATAGACGTTTCCTGAAAATTTCATTAATATCGTTCGACAACTTCTAGGTGTCGCAATTTTTCTGAAGTCAGTATATATGCCTGTTTCAATATGTCTAAACAGCAAACCATAGACTTATTACAGGTTATCTATCAACGGATATCAGAATTGCTCAGTAGAATTAGACACAAAGCCAAACTTGCAAAAATGTACCAGTAGGTTTTTTTTTTAAGTTGTTACATATATTTCTTTGTAGTAGTTCATATTCTATTTTGCAGTTTCCAAAACTTTAACGCCAAAATAGTTTGTCAGGATTTTTAAATTATGGACAATTTGAGTAAGTGTTGAGATCTGTAGGTCTAATGGTTTAATTTACCAAAACTGTCGTGAAACTTTATGACTTTATATGATATTTCAACCACCTGCAGATGGTA
This sequence comes from Abscondita cerata, assembly GCA_030710515.1. Lineage (NCBI taxonomy): Eukaryota > Metazoa > Arthropoda > Insecta > Coleoptera > Lampyridae > Abscondita > Abscondita cerata. The sequence goes on from JALBCR010000281.1 coordinate 2,948, forward strand.
ATTACCATTTCTGGCTTTATTTTAGTAATTAGTTTTTTATTTTGAAATTTCGTTCAGTCATCTGAGATTTGGTAAACAAGTGACGCTAAAAGTGTCTTACTTACCACGAATCCATCAGTGGATACAACATATTACATAATTATTGACATCTTCCATTGACAATTAATGATTCAGTAACACCTGAAGACCGCAGTCCATATTAAGCAATTCAAGTTAAACGGTGCTACTCACAACTCCAAATAGCCGATGACACAATGTTTAGCAACGGTGTACGACCATAACGATTTAAACCATACAGACCGTAGTAGTTAATTGCAAATTAATAAGTTCGAAATAATTAGGAGAAAAACAAATAATGTAACAATTGCAAGATTTGTACAAGAAAGCTTTCGTAGTCTTGACGATGGAAACGAAGACGAGAAGTTAGATCAAAATAATTATTTTTAATAACACCAGAAACTGAGTAAAGTTTTCAAGTTTTCTAGTATACTTTAATAGCTAAGTCGATGTAATATATACTGACTTTGAAGGCATTCGACTGACTTGATCACAGTATTTTGTTAAAAAATCTTAGTGTTCTTGGATTCTCCACCAATTTGATTCAGCTTATTTAAAAGTTATTTACCTGATCGTTCACAGTTTATAGAATGCGGTCATAAATCTGTTAAATTCTTTTAACGCTCGTATGCCCTCTTCAGGATCAGTGCTTGGCCCTATGTTTTTCAATATATTTATTAATGATGTGGAATATCTGTAACGTGGATTGTTTTACCTATGCGGACAACTTACAATTTTTAAATCTATCGGTACTTTTGATGATTGTGCTACTTCAACAGAATCTTTCAGCTATTGATGAGTGGTGCTTTTTAAACAGATTACCTTTAAACGTCGTTAAATGTAATGTTATGGTCCTTTTCCTGGAAGGTAACCTCTGATTATTGATTATACTATTAATCTCTGTCTTTTCTCAATAGACCTAATAATTTCGTGACTTAGGATTATCTATGATAAAAATTGAGTTTTGATCACATTACTTCAACTTTGTCAAAACCTGAGATTCAATTTGCTACGGTCGTGAATTTAATAATGTAAATACTTTAAAATCTGGTTTTGCAGTTTGGTTAAGTGTAAAATTGAATATGCCGATAATTTGTCTCCATCACATCAAGTTCATATTGACAGCATTGGAAAGGAATACAACATTTCTTAAATATCTGTTTCTTAAAGTTGAGGGTTATTATCCTTGCATTGGATTCCTAACAGTGAACTGCGATCACGGTTTTCTTTAAGAATACTCTTGAGAACAGACGAAAAGCGTGCAGCTATCGTTTTATTATGTAAAATAATGAATTATGACATGAACTGTGCTGAACTTTACAAAATTGCATTTAATATACCACGCATGCATCACGGAATCCTTATACTTTTATCTCGAAACTCCTGAAAATATATACTAAAATTTTCTCCTTTGTTCAGAAATGTAACATTTACAACAAATTTCAGCACACTTGATATATATATTAAACTGCAAGGTACCATCAATAAATCATTTTGTATAATTAATTTTAGAATTATCATAATGTATTTAATTGAATTTTTGTATATGCATTGCTTTTATATTTTTATATTTATGCCTATTCTTGTAATTGGTTCTTTCCTGTTGAAATAGTGACAAAATAAATAAAATAAAAAATAAAAAAATAAATAAATAAATGTAAAATTTTCGGTCGTATAAAGAAGAAGAAATATAAATATCCGCACTTGTGAAACGGGAAACACCCTTAACTAACTTCAAACTCATACCGCTACAATAATGCAACTCCATGCACGTTATTGAAAGGCAATTGAGAAAATAAACATTAATGTGTAAAATATCTGCATTAAGAATTTTTAAAGATTAATGTTTTCTTAAATTTATTTCGTTTTAAGACCTGATGGAATGCCTGGTGATCTTAGCTGCCACTGACTTAATACAATTAAGAGCCAGCGACATATTTTTTTGTATTGCCATTTCAAAAGTCATAAAAAGTGCCAAACTAAATCTTATATACCTGCGGCAGATATGTGCGGCCGGGTTGTTCTACCCAAAAAAATTTACAAAGAGCGTAAGAAATGAAACTTAATTTGGTTAAAGTAACAGTTCTAAAATTTTGTGGTTAATTTTGTCAGCATTTTCATTATAAAAATTATTGCCAGAACATTTTCGTACTTCCTATTTAGGACAGAAAGCTGTAAATATTTATTTAAAAACTGTTTTGTTATTTCATCATTACCAGGAGCGAAAAACGTTCTATGTGGATAATAAAATGAAACAGCCATAGTAATCCTGTGGGCTGAAGAGAAATGTATATTGAAAGTGAAATGGTCTAAATATAAGAGGTCGTATTAGTCCCCACAAAAAAAAATAAATTGACGTTTGCACACGAAAGAGAACAACTAGCGAGCCTAGCACAATTAGTGCGCAATGCTAGCACACCTTGAATAACGGAGTTATTAAGGTTTGCAAATCGGGGGCTTAGGCTAGCAACAACTAAAAATAACGTCACCGCACTTTAATAGAGTGGGAACAAAACAACAAAACACAAGCGCAGAAACGCATTTTCTCAACTAGATAAAGATTAAAAAATAACACTGATATTACTACTGCGCGCCCTAAAACATAAGTTTCCAGCTGATCCCTGTTTTTACGACGTATCGAATTTGTATATTAGTTATTCTACAAAGAGTTTTTAAAACTATTTACTGCCTGTTCTCTGACAGCAAACACAAGTAACCGAAGCTTTTAATTAATTGTAATTGTATATTTTCGGTCCGTGTGAATAGTAGCATTATCAAATGTAAGTCAAATAAAAATTAAAAAAATTCGAGTATGTAAGCGACTCATATTCGGAAAAAGAGATAGAAATTACACAAGAAATGGACGACAACAAAATTCAAACAATGTTACTGAATGAAACAAAGTGGAAAAAAAACGCGAAACAAAGATTAACTAATCAAAATAAGACTTCAACAAAATATAAACTTTATATAAATATACGGACCAATAGAAGGTTCAGCAAAGGAAAAAGTGGAGGAATTCTACAACAACACAAGAAACACTAGAAGAAGCAAGAGGAAACAGAACCAGCTATATATTGGGAGAATGGAATGCAGTAGATAATGACTAAAATAGGGAATGGGATGCATGGGAAATTATAAAGAACAAACAATAAACAGAAATAGAGAGAAACACAATATAAGAGCAGAAAATGAAAGACAACTACATCTTTGTAACAGAAGAACGGGAACGCGAAAAGCTTGATAGATTACATAGTATACAAGCAAACCATAAGAGAGACAATACGAGACATAGTAATGAAAAAAAGAGGAAATAGGAACACATCACAGGCTAGTAGTAGCTAAAGTAAGTGAAACAGTAAATACAAGCAAGAAAAAGTAAAAGTATAGGACTATATAAACTAAAAGAACTGGGAAGACAAGTGAAGAATACCAAGATAAGGCTAACAAACGATTTAAAAATTAATAAACAAAGAAAAGAGAGAAGATCTAGAAAACAAAATGAAGGAAATTTAAAGAAACAACTTTAGACGTTGCGGAAGAACACATGAAAAAGAAGGAACGTTAACAAAAACTTAAAAGAACAAGATGGTGGACTAAAGAGATAAAAAAATAGTCAACCAAAACAAACAGGCATATAAAAATACATACGATCAAAAGACCAGAAGATAAAGAAGAAATAAAAATAGAGATAAGACTAAACAAGCAATCAAATAAGCGAAAAGGAATAGCTGGAAAGAGTTTGGACAAGAACTAAAAGACAAACACAAAGTGAAGCATATGAAGTTCTGGCATAACAGTGAAAACAGTGTAAAAAATGGACAACAAATACTTATGGGAAGACGGAATAAAAGGTTACATTAATTACTAAAAGCATGGAAAACGAAAAAATCCCCAAAGAATAGGGAAACAAATGTAATAATACCAATAAATAAAAAGAAAGAGAAACTGGGAGAACTACAGGTGACATACCTAGCACAAAACACACTAATAATATATACAAGAATGTTGGAAAAAGGCTAAGAACATTACGTTCTTACAGACTTGAAGCAGCGTTTAATACAGTACACAGGCAGACAATATGGAGTACCACAGGGAAGAATTAGAAATGCTGAAACAACCTATCAAAACTATAAAAACCACGTTCAAAACAGTAAAATGAAAGAAAATTGCTAGACAACGCTCAGCAGAATTTAAAATGAGGAAAGAAATAAAGCAGGCGGGTAGCCTATCTACTCTTATTCGTGATAATAATGGACAGAATAGTAAAACAACTTAAGAAAAAAAAGACTTAAAACAATAGCAAGGTACAATAAATTAGAACCCATAAGAATAAGCAGCTTATTATGTGCAAACGATACTATTCTAATACCGGACACAAAAGAAAATGCAAAGATATACAAAATAGCTGGATAAAACAAATAGAAAAATGGAAAATGGAAAAAACGACAATAAAACAAAACTGAAGATATATTACGCACTCAAAAAAACTAAAGGAAGAATTAGATCAAACACCAATACTAGAAAGAATTGAAGAAAAAGCATCTGATATGGTATGGACATCACAAGAATGAAAAATGGCCGATTAACGAAAAGAAGGAGGAAACAAGAAATAGAAAAGAACGGAAGACCACGAAGAAAATGAATAGACCAGATAGAAGAGTATGGAAAAAGTAAAGGGGAAACAAAGAAAGAGATGAAAATACTAGCAAGGGATAGGAAATCATGGAAGAAATGGATTAAGGAGGACCGCGCCTAGTAATCGACGCCTGAAAAGGAAGGAAACAGAAGAAGCAGAAGTATATTTTGAGTTGGGCTTTATACTCTGACGTAACGTTTTGCGCAGCTGGAATAATAGCATAGGCTACACAACTTTGCTCAACGCTAGCACACCTTTAATAAAGGGGTTATTGAGGATTGAATGCAGGGAAGCTCTAACTCTTTACGTTTGAACATTAAAGAGCTGGGCTAGCTCATCTAAAGATAATGTTAGCATACGCTCAATAATAGGGTTAGCTGAGGGGCTGGTATTATTTTTCAAACTTCATATCAAATTTATGTAATTTTATTTTGCACATAGAAAGTGTTGCATGTGCATAAATGAGTGCATATTTTGCTTTTTTTTTGTCTACCGGTGACTCCAATAAGACTGTTCCTCGGCCATATTCGGGAACCGTTCGTCGTATGACTTTGGTGTACAAAAAATATTATTAGGTAAACCGGCCAAGAAGAATCGCAAGAAAATATTTTCAAGTTTTAAAATGACCACCAGAGGGGCGTAACTGCTATCTTAAATTTTTAAATTGCATTTTCTATAAATTTCGCATAATAAACAAAATTTTTTTTTTCACATTTGTAAAGAGGACTAGTTATCTATCATTTTGTAAAAAACAAAAGTTAGTTATTTTAAAACAAAGATGGCGGGGGGGGGTGTTCAATTGTTTTTGCAATAACCTGCTTTTTAATCTCTAACGGTTTGACCGATTTTTAATAAATTTGTACATCGCTGAAAAGAGCATTCTTAAGCAATAAGAATCAATCAAAAAATACTTAATTTAGTTGAATCCTTCTCCGCCAGGCTAGATTTGACACCATGACTCAAATTAAAAAAATCAAAAAATCAAATGGAATGATATGACTTTTCTTTTATGATAAAGCAGCTAAATAACATCCAAATAGGCCAGTGAGAAACCATTTTCAAAATCTCTGTTCCCAACCTCAAATATTGGGAAAAAATGAGAATAATGGATGTTTGAAGATCGAGGACCGCGCGGTAAATTTTCTAAAACTATTAAAAATTTAGCACGAAATAAATAAGATGTTACATACAATTGTGAGTCTAAATAAAATTCATTTAGAGTATTATTTAAAAAATATATATCATCAGAACATTCATGTTGCTCCAAAGGACTAAACGCATTTGAAGATATTGTCACTTTAATATTACTTTTGTAATTCTAACCTTAATTTAAAAGTAAGCCTAAAAACTTAAATAGGTATATTATATCCAAAATTCGAATATGTTAGACCATCTATTTTGGAACCAAATTTGTTAAAATCGGTCAAACTGTTAAGAAGTTAAAGCAGGTTGGTTGCAAAACAATTAAACACCCCCCACCATCTTTTTGTTTTTGAGATAACTGAACTTTTTGTTCTTACGAAAATGATAGACAAACTGGTTCTCTCTTACAAATGTGAAAAATTTTTTGTTTATTATGCGAAATTTATAGAAATGCAATTTAAAAATTTAAGATGGTGTTACAGTTTTCTGGTGGTCATTTTCAAACCTGAAAATACGCGATTTTTCATGGTTTGATTTCTACTAATATTTTTTACACCAAAGTCATACGACGAACGGTTCCGAGATATGGCCGAGGAACAGTCTTATTGGGTCACCCGGTACATATAATACTTTCTTGAAATTACACAAAATTGAAATAATAACGAATTAATAAAAAAGCAATATTGGCAAATATTAAATAAATAAAAGACGACGAATAAACATGAAATAAACCAATGTCACAACGGTTTCAGAAAATTTAATTTTTGCATTAGTATTTCTAACATTAGAACTAGAAAGACGTTTAAAGATTTTACCGCATAGAGATTATTTATCGCAATTTATTTCTGACAATGACAAAAGAGAAATTTCGAAAATCCGCTACTGGCATATAAATAATTTAAGAACACGAATAAAATTTCCTAAACGTTTGTACAGAATTTGCAGTAATACCATTATGGATTCTGCTATAGTGAGGAAATGAGAAATGATAGCTTATAGTTTTGAAAACAATTAAAAAAACAAGCTCCTTCAGAAATATTAACTTAAAAATTTAAAAAATGCTATTTTTTTTTTGTGACAATAAATGATTGATTAACAATTCTACATGTTTAGTAATCTGTAAAGAAATTAACCAATGGGAATCTTTTTGTATTGATAAAAATGTAGCATATGGTGAAAATCGATAAATATCTACCTTGTTTTTATCAAAGTAGCTTAAAATGAATGTCAAACAATTAAAATTGTAAAACAAAGTGTTATTGTATAATTTTAATAATTAAATTTTTAATATAATTTATAGTTTTTTGAACAATTTTTACTTAGAATGACAATATATTTTTAAAGATGTTTATAAACTTTTGTCTAAAATTCAGAGATAATTTTTTCAGGCCTTTATAATTTTGACAAATTTTCCAAGATTTTCCGAACACAAGTTTTGCAACAACATTGTTTTCATTCGTAATGTTTGCTAAAATATTCAAATCACAAGCAAAGCTTTAAGAAGATTTTATTAAAATCGTGCCATTCTTTCAGCGAATAATCTAAGAGAAAGAAAAGGGTGTTGTCACATGTGACAACCAAAAGAAAATTACTTCAGAGTATTTACGTATACCGAGTACTCCTGGAAGATTTGCACGTTGCCAACAAACCAGGAATACTGTGGGAGGACGATTCCATAAAAAGTATATTGTTTCCAGCAGGGCCCAACGCATGTTCAGTAGTCCTTTCAGAAAGAACGACTGTCTGTGTCTTGAAGTTAAGATTTATGATACACAAGAGAAACTCTGTTGTTACTGGGTTAAGACAGATGCAAAACCTTTAGTAAAACTTACTAATTTTGAGAGAAAATTAACAACTAATGTAATACTGTACAAGTGCAGATTAATAACTAAACTATATAATTTACAAATTGTTGAAATAAATTTAAGGCTGTTTTATCACTGTGACAATTTCAGATTTCTAGTAGGCGGTTCAATTATTTTTATTTCTTGTTACATAAATAGCTATTTGTTGTTTTTTTTCAGTTTAAGTCATGTAAAAAAAATTAATATCAAACAACTCAACAATATATTATTTATCTATTAATATTAATCGGCTTCAAGTCTGGCCTGTTGAGCCTGTGAAACATTCTCCCGCGAGTACATTCATTTCACAATTCTCCAAGAGTTTTTAGTATTTATCGTTTACTTAATGTTCACTTTTCTCATTGATTTTTAAGTAAAAATTAAAAAATAGGGTTAAATCAGAAAATTATTATTTATGTCGCGCAGGAGCCGAAATTTGGGCTTATAAGGAAAATCCGTTTTTCTATTATTTGGTACGTTTTAATTAAATTAAATACAACGAAGACGAAAATAAAAAAATAGCTCCTGCACGACGTAAATAATAATGTTAGCTATATGTTTGTGCAAAATCAGGAAAACATTTTTAAAAAATAAGTCGAGATAAATACATAAACTCTAGGAGGAGCAATGTCCGTTTTAAAAATCGTATACCTCAAAGTTAGTCGACTGCTTTGGGGCGCTAGTATTGGTTCCCTTTGTACTCGAGTAACCAAACTAATTCATTCTAGAATGGAACCGTTTCAACAGATTTTTTTGTTGAAGTAGACACAGAGTTGCCACATAATCACAATCGTTTTGTTTGATACCGTTTGTTTATTTATGTGTATGTATGTATACTATATATCAATTTTACAAAAAAGAATATTGTTAAGCTTATATTTTCTGTAGAATTTAGTTCTTTCATTTACAACATGACCGCGCTTTAAACAACTTTAGTCTGTCCAGAAACGAAGCGAAGTAATAAATCAACATGTTTAACAGATTCCACCGGCGTACCGGGATGTATTAATATTTTTTTCGAAAAAGAGTTAAAAATGTAGAAGATGTGTAACCTTTTCATCATTAATTAATTATTGCTGGTCTTGCTATATTTTGTTACACATTAAATTTTCAAACTCTATAAATGATTTCAACAAACGATGTGTTTTATAATTACAACGATATGTTTAAAATTACTTTTAATAAAAACACAATAAAACGTACTCGTAAATTTTTTTTGTCAGCAAAACCCATGTACAACGCCTATGATCTTTAGTTTAGACCCCTCAAGAACAGGTAACGTCCCATTGTAAACAGATTAGGAGCTATTCATAAATAACTTACGTTGTAATCACTATAGTATGGAAGCGGGTATATCCTAAAACTTAGTTTTTAAAATCTATTATGTATTTTATACAAAATCGTGTACCGCTTATATGTAAAATAAATGAACTATTTTAATTTATTACTTCGCTTCGTTTCTGGACAGACTTTAGGGAGAATTCAGAAAATTGTTATTTTTTTTGGTATTTCCTACGTAATTATCGCCTTAGCCATTCTTCGCAATTCGGAAAACTCAACAAATTTGTAACTCCAATCCCAAATAAACATGATCCGAAAGAATTTTTTAGAAAATTCTTACCCGTTTCGAAAATTAATGCTATTCTTATTTTGCCCACATGTATACTTCTTATATAATTCCTAATAATTTTACACCTTGTTGAAACCGGTTGTCACTTAACTATTACATAATAAAAGAATAGGTATACTTTTAAAACCTTCTAACACGCATACATTAGGTATTTGCAAGTTAAGGCCAGGTTAAAAAAAGTTCGGTGCTCGCTTTCGAGCCAGAGTCATAAAATTGTCCGATTCTAACGCCCAGGGATGTGTATCGTATTGGTATTGAGAAAATGTCATAACAATAGATCTCTTGCGATTTGCAGACATGGTACACTCATGAAATTTAAAACTTGGACACCACAATTTCTGTAAACAAAAGTTTGCACATTGTGAAGGGGCTTAAGGGTATCATTTACAATTCTAACAGCAGGTAGTCTCAGCAGGGGTTATCTTATAGAAGGACTGTAGAATGAATCATTACACTAAGCACGTTTTAGAAAATAGGTAATTTACGTTGCTTACTTAATTTTTTCTTTAAAGAATATATTTGAAGGTATCGCTAATTAAACACCATAGCTCGATTAATTATCGAATCAAAATTTTGTTTAGGAAATGTTTACAAAATAAAATTAGAAATAATTTTGATTTAAAAAACGTCTACAAGCAATAACTTTTAAATTAAATCAAAAACTAAACATGGTTATTTGGGTTGACTGATTATTACTTATTTTTAAATAAATCTAACCTACTAATTATTGTAAGTTATTAAAAAAAATCATTAAACTCTCTATTCATAATATTTAGTCCTTACAAAATGTGATATTTTATGACGTTTCATTTTTTCTGTAGTTAATATAAAAGTGAAAATAAAAACTAAGGCAATTCTTATTGTCAACGTATATATTTAGTTTTTGACAAGAATTTATTACATAATTATAATTAAGATACCAAGTTATAGTTTAAAAATTAAATGAAAACTTTTTTTTTAAATAAAGGTATTACTATATAAATAAATATAAGAAATCAATAATGGGTGTGACCTCCATTATTATTGATACATTCTTGGAGGCGTCTGCTCATTGACGCTATCAAGGTATCAATATAATTAATATTAATCGTTTCCCATGCGGTATCAATGGCTGCAATTAGTGCATTACGGTTTACTGGTATAAATTTGGCCCTTGTTGTCTTCGGATAACAGCAAGTATTCGAGCCCAAACTTGATTATGTACCTAATCAAATGATATGATTATTATTATTTATACTGTCGATTCTCAAGGGTTTCCTAAAAAGTTTTTAATAGAAATGGTCGGTATATTTAATGGAATTTTCTTTCATTTTAAATTCGGGCACGCAGGTCAAACTTGTATTGATGAGTTTTCATAAATTAGGGGCAAATTTAAATAAAGCTATCGTAGTATTCACATTTCAAATAAGACTTATTTTGTTGTAATTTTCTCTTTTAATACAAACATGAAAAAACTATTTCGCACAAATTTATTATTAGGTAAATTATATTATGTCACCTGTCACCTGTATACTTTTAACTGTCAATATGAATAACTAAAGTATAAGCAGTCCCGCAGGTTACAACTTGTAACTTTTCTTCTCTGCTGGTTGTAATTTATTGTCCGTTTTTGGAATTATGACGTGTTAATCTTAAAAGATAATTCTACTTCAAATGAAACAATAGGAGAAAACTTTACCGAAATTAGGTCATCTAATCTTAAATATAAAGTTTCTGGTTAAAAAGGGATTACTTATTATTACACCTACATTTGTTGCATCTGCAAAGATAATGTTCGTTTCTTAATAAATTCAATAAATAAATACAATCAAGAAGTTAAAACGGTTTAAAATGGGTGAAGGAGAAGAGTACCTACTCCTCTCTTTGTTCTCTAAATTCATAACTTGCAAAAGGTACACATATTAAACGGACAGGATAAAACCAAAGAAATGCATAAATTTTTTTGCATAAATACAATTTACTCATTCTGTGTTGTTTAAGAATAGTGAAGAAGTCGGGTTTTAAAATTTTAAGTTCTGTAATCACCTCTTTTCAGTTAGAAGTAGTATTATATTGTTCTAAAAAATATGAAAAATAATATTATTGGCAAGTAAGGGTGTGTATCTCTCTCTTACAGTAATTTGTTAACAGCTGTTTCTTTTCACACAAACTGTCGGTTCTACTAAAATTGTAAATTCATTGTTAGGCAACACACAATACACGATTACTTTTTCATTCCAATACTTTGCTTCTCTTCCCTAATTATATACTCTTTGGTGGAACGTTTATTGTATAAAATTTTTCTAATGCAGCAACGAGGTATGGAAACGAAACTGAAAAAGAAGCAATTGAAAAATTGTAAGTTCAAATGAACATTCTTGTAAAACCGCGTGGAATGTTTGTGTATATAAAAAAAACATTTTTAGCAGCTTCTCCAGATGGTTTAGTTGAAGAAAATTCAATTATTGAAATCAAGTGTCCATTTTCACCGAAAATATGAGCATTAATGAAGCTTTAATTAAAAAATTAAACAAAATTATCAGTGATCAGTATTATTGTCAGATACAAGGACAATTAAAAATATCAAATAGACAAATATGCTATTTCATGGTATATACTAAAGTTGATACATATATCGAAATTATTGAAAGAAATAGGCAATTTTGGAAATGCTGTGTGGGTAAATTAGAAACATTTTATTTTAATTATTTACTACCAGAAATCATTAATCCTAGAAAAAAACGAATATGAAATTACGTGGCTAATGACAATACATACATACATACATGGATAGAAAATAAATTTAGTTTATTGCCAAATTGTAATAATAAATATTTTTTTTACAATAATCTGCTTTTATTATTTGTCAATTTTTTTGATTGATTTGGTTACTTATTATAATGCTTTTTCTTGATAATATTATTTTCACTTCTTAGTTTACTAAAAATAGTTTCGACCCGTAGCCATTTGAAAATCTTAATTTGGGTAAAATAATCCTCACAATGAATGTAACAAAGAAACTCAGACCAATAAATATGTCATGCTGGTACGTAGGTATAGTGTAATGTTGGTTGCAAAAATAGTAGATTATTTTACTAGAATTAAAAAATATAAGTGTTGAGCTTAAAAGTTTGCTGGCGAGGCGTTTATTGCTAGTTTTCATGTGTTATTTTCAAATAAGAGAGATTCTCGAGGGTTATAGTGATGTTTTAATTCTCGACGAATCAAGTTGCTACTTTACTCTTACATTCATAATATGACATAACCGAGGTACCAACCTCTAAATAATTGTGAAAAAAAAAACTGTTGTTTTTAATGTTTAGGCAGTAAAAAACCTTTTAGCGTCTGCCAGTAGTTCAATAATATACCGTTTTAATGTCGCTTGAAGAAAAATTTGAGAAGCGGAATAGGTAAAGAAATTTTCACAATTTTATCATAGTAAATTCCCGTTTTATTGCTCCTACATTACAGTTGGTAATACTTACAAGTATCTATTTTTCAATTTCATAATATACAACATGATAGACACTGATAAAACGTCATTTGTTTATATTAGCAAAGGTATGATTTTCTCAAAAATAATAACAATTTTAAAATTATCTCAAAACCATTCCAAAATTTTACATATAAATGACGAAAAAATTGTACAAAAACGCTCATCGAGTACAGCTACATTTTAAAATTACCTTCAACATGTTTTATATTGTTTTTGTCATATTGCTATAAATTAATGTTAATTAAATTAGAATCTTTTTACTTATATGTATTATTTATATAACTCTAGGTAATATTATTAAAAAAAGTGTAATCACAACAATTTTTTTTTGAGATTTAAAAGGAAATTTCAAATTCTAGTTTAGAAAATTATGCAAAGTTTGGTGATTTATTTAATAAGAAAATAATGTAAACAATAAAAAATTTGAAAAACCCATTCCCCCTCTTTCATGTTTAATTTATCTGAGATTATGATGGTAAAATAAAATATTTAACGCAATATATATATAAGATATTTCAAAATTAGTGATTCATGTTTCAGCGTATTAGGTAAACGACATGGAAGTAAAATTCATTAATTAAGACTACTACACAAATATAAAACACCAGATGAAGTTAATTTAAAACAAGTATATTTGTAAAAAAATGTGGACCTTATCAGATTCTATTTTTTTAAGGAGAGCAACGCACCTATTTTATATGACAACAACTGATAAACTAAAATTAATTAAACGGCCGTGAACTTTAGCTGATCCACCTGAACCTCAATGAAATCGAATAATAAAATGATGATGGAATGAAAGTTCATGCTTTAAAATAATTTAAATTCACCTTTGTATAAAAGAACCCAATGCCGGATTATTTATCAACTGGGAATCATAATAATCATGAAAAATTCAATGAGACGAAACGAAAAAATCACTTAACATTAGTTTAAAAACAACCGAAATATCCACCACCGTAATATCAAGAAAACAGCAACTAACGTTTATAATCAGACAACCAAAAAAGTAACTAACAATAAGTATTACTTCGTAAAGAAAAAACCGAAAAATTTAATAATGTGAGTCACCTAGCCAAAAGTTGAAGCAATATATCTATATTGCAGAAGGTCGCCGATAAGAATATAAAATTTTTGTATTAAAAACTATATTTGAGTCAATTACATAAAAACATCCAATTAAAGTAAAAATGGTTTCCAACTGGAACTTTAACCACAACCACAAAATGACATTTAACTAAATCCTATGGGCAATCTCTCAAAATTTTTAATTTGGTATCTTTCAAACCAGTAGTAAGTTTCAATTTAAGGTAATGAACTTTGTTTATAATGAAAATGTCAAATTACAAACGTTTTATACATGTCATTTCTGCGGGTGTGCATAAACCTTCAGTCCACAATAATTTGCTTTCAAAGCCCACCCTAATCCGTTTTTTATTGATCTCTCAGTATATAGAATGTGATTGTTATTTTTTCTACCATTGCTACATAAACATGTATTTTTACCATAGTTTGAAATTGTTTAGTTTTTAAAATTAAATTAATTATGGCCACTTGACATTTGTCGTTTAATTTTTACAAAAATAAATACTAACATTTTTAAGTTAAAAATTCATATAAACATGGGTCCGCAACGTCTTGGTTTCTGAGATACAGGGCGTCCAAAAACATGGGAATTGAACGAAATTTGGGATACTGGGTATATGGATGACGAAAAACTCAATTATAAACCTAGTGTTTGTTTAATGTTATAGAGGGTTTGTTTCTGAATTTAATTAACCATAACTTTTTGACTCGCATTGTATACCTATCATTTTGACTAAAGTCTGTATACTATTGGCGCGGAGTAATAAATCATAATTGCTTGAAATAATTCTTTATTTTCTTGTGAAAGCGGTACTTCTACGGTTAAGTAAAAACCAATAAATTCTAACCAAAATACGATCATTGTGCCGCTCTTGCAGCATATCGACCCATCTAGGGTCTGAGAACAATAGTTTAATCTGTGTAAGCACGTTGCCATCAGCCCAGGTACTGACGAAACGAGAATCATAGCCGTAGATGTGGGTATTATACCAAGATACAAAAATAATGGTATATAATACGTAAGAAGTAAAATTTGTAATGTGATCTACTATACAAATAAAATAAATAACATATAAATAATATGACATAAATATAAAATAAAATAGTAATGCAGATATCGTCAGTACATTTATTACAATTACAATTAATTTGCGGGGACCGATTTTTAGGCATCAAAAAGTAAATTTGGCTCAATTATAAAATTATGTGGTTGTCATGGAAACTTATCAAAATGAATAGATAAAAGTAACAGGCATAAAAATGTTCATTTAAATAACAAGACATTAGTAGGTAAAATAGGTATATTTAAAAATAACTGACAATACTCACTCATGGTTACAATAAATGGTGTTTAGAGAGTAGAACACTGTTTCAGGCACATTACGCTTGGTCATTTAACTTTCTTCCTCGTCTGAAATTTCCATTTCGGAATCAGAATCGCTGTCTTGTGTGTTTACTGATATAATAATTGGCTCCAATGTTATCTCTACTAAATTATCCAGTTGCCAACATTTGTCTTCTTCCTTAACGACATGAGATACACAGTTCTTCCATCTTTTAGGTGTTACTTTGTTTAATGCATTTTCCAGAAGTTTTTTCACGTCGTCGAGTTTAAAAGTGGTATTGTTACGAGCGACGTCACCTTTACTTGAGCCCAAACCAACTCTATAGGATTCAGCTCACAATGGTAAGGTGGTAAACGCAGTACTTCAATGCCCCGATTCTTTGCCATTTCGTCAATAACATGACGTATATACTTATTCTTATGAACTTTAACAATATCCAATAATTCTCTTTTCACCATGTCATCCTCAAAAGTTATATTCTTAACAGATAACCAATCTATAATTTCTGCTTTCCTCCAAGCGCTGGTAGGTAAATTTTCGTATCTTCGTGAGTGGTAGCTGGCGTTGTCCATAACTATTATAGATCCTTGGGGTATCAAATCTAGCATCTGCTCAAAATATTCTTCAAACACATTAGCATTCATGTCTTCGTGGTAGTCGCCAGTTTTCTTTGATTCGAATTCTAACAAACCACCATCTACAAAGCCATCTTCATTGCCAATATGAGTAATAATTAACCGTGTTCCTTTCCCAGAAGGCGGTCGAAATCCTGTCGATAGCCCTTCTATAAATCCTTGTCGAGCACTCGTAACGGTATTATCATGCCATGTTTTTTTTACGGTATGTCCTGCATTGATCCAGGTTTCATCCAAATAGAATATACGCCTGCCTTCACGCCTATATTTTCTTATTTCCCGAAGATAATTTCTCCTCCATGTAATAATCTCTTGTTTTTCAATTAAAACGGATCTTCTATTTATCTTCTCCCAAGTAAACTTCAACTTGCGAAGAAGTTTCCACAGTGTTCTACGACTCATTTGGGGTAGATTTTTATCCTCATTTACTGCTAAAATCTTATCGATTGTAGGAATCTCTTTCCGTAAGTAGAACGAGTGAACCTTTCTACGGACAGAATTCCTCATTGCATCATCTAATTCCATCGGGCGCCGACCAGGAGATGGAAGTGGGTGAAGCACTTGTCCCAATTTTTTCTTTCCCTCACTAGTTTATAAATGGTGGATTTTGATATTCCCGTCATTGCAGAACATAATCCTACAATATCATCGACACTTTTTGCAGGGTGTTGACATCGAACAGCGTCATGCACATTTAAAATTATAATTTTTTCATTAGCAGATAACGCACCACTTTTAACACGTTTTGCTGGTGAAAAGTTTTCCATTTCAAAATTATTTGCACTAACACACAAACAAACAAACAAGCCGATTCATTGCTAATAACAAACTAAACATATTTTTCATTTAGAAAGTATACAAAGCCCTTCGGTCAAACAACTAATTATCTGTAATCTTTCGCAGAAATTACAACCCGTCTGCCGTAATGACTGCGCTAACGACCCCACTTTACCTGATGATAGATAATCCAACACACATTTTGACGCTAAAGAATAATTTAAAATAGACAAATTGAGAAACGACACATTTGTCATTTATCGATTTTAGAGTTTAATTTTATATTCAAATACTGTATTTTACAAAAGTTTTGTATCTATTTATATCTTATTAAACGGTGGAATATTGCTGAATTAAATTATTTACTATGAAAAAATAGATTCCACAAAGTAAGGATTGAAACAATAAAAGAAACCACATAATAATTTCATATCAAGGTAGATTTTACTATTATAATATATTTACCTACTAAAAATATGATTTTTCTAACGTATCAGGTACCTACGCCACTGCAATACGGGAGATTCGATAATTTTGACAGGTTTATTACTCCGCGCCAATAGTATACTGAGTATAGGCAGACCTATTCTCCATTCAATTTTACATACAAAAGGTACTCTTGATATTTGGGTAGCCGTTTTGGGTAATAATCGGTTTGAAGTTAAACCTACGTTGGATTTTTTTAAGTTGGATCATTTCTGAGTATTTAAAAAATATGCGAAAAAATATTTCTTTAACGTCAAGTGCTGTGTTAAACTATCACATTACATATCACAATTACTAAATTTGTATTAATTAATTAATGTTAAGGCGAATTCATACATGCGTTGAACAAGGCTGTGGTCAATTTCAGCAATTATTGTAAAAGTATGGGGAGTCTTACCATAATATTTTCAAATTGGTGTCAGACCTAGTATTCACAAAAAAAAAGTTTAATTTGCTCGTTTTTTTAGTAACTTGTGCGCCGTGCACAATTTTTTTTAATGCAAAAGATTTATACAATTAAGCGGTGTCCAACATTGCAAACATTGAATTTGTATATATTTCTGAAGCAGAGGGTCACACCACGTTCAAAGTTTACCAAGCAACGACTAGGAAGGTGCTAAAAACAATCCAAGGAACAAAGGAATCACTGCTTCTTTCCTGTAAACACCTACCAGCTTAGAGTTTGCCGATTGTCAAATGGCCTAGAAACTTCGGATTTTATAGCAACTCATTATGCAAACCTGGTGTTATGACTAGCGAGGATTTTCAACTCTTACGTTAAGCTGAATCCACCGTTGGGTTAACATTAAATTAAAAATGTAAAGGGTTCTGGTTCGATGAGATTATTCACCGGAATGACCGAAACGCACCAACGAAAATTACACTTAAAACTGTGCTCAAACACTTTAAACCATTTTGCTCCGACTTAGGTCTCGTGCTTAACTAGCACAATAAAACAATGTATCAGCACAACACAGAATGTGATAATTTTAATTATTTATTCAACAATTACCTTTGTTACTCATAAACAAATTATTTACTCTCTCAAGATCAAACTTTTTATAAACTTCAACTTCAACTGACTGTCTAGGCACACGCCAACTTACTCGTACTTTTAGAAATATTTATAGGTATATACAGCTTCCACATTCCGGCCCCTGATGCTGGACTACGTTAGTCCGGCATCCACACTAAGTCCAATAGGGCAGATTTAGGTGACCGGTCGACAATATGTAGAGGTTTTCTTCATGTTGAAGTCCCTTGTGGTAACCTCCACAACTCGAACCTGACCATCGCTTCCGGAAAAAACTGCAGTCACCACTGTTTTTATCCATGTATTTCGTGGTTGCTGGTCATCGACCACGACAACTAATTCGCCTACTTTAATCGGTTCACGTGCTTTATGCCATTTTTGTCTTGCCACGAGATCTGGAAGGTACTCCTTCTTCCATCTATCCCAGAACTCGTTTGCTAGAACTTGTGCAATCTTCCATTGCTTTCTGCAAAACTCATCGCTGTTGTCCAACACTGCGGGAATGCCAGGTCCTATGTCTGTGTATCCACGCAAGAAGTGGTTAGGGATCAGACTGTCCAAATCTCCAGAATCCGACGAGACGTACGAAAGGGGACGCGAGTTTATAATGTTCTCCGCCGCCTTCACCGCAATTAGTAAAGTCTGGTCCCTTGCACAGCGTTCCTTTAATAACGATGCCTTTCTTCACACTTTGCACTAGTCTTTCCCATGATCCTCCAAAATGAGGTGAAACAGGAGGAATAAAGCGCCACGAAATTCCATAGAATTTCTTAAAGGGCCATCACTCGTTCAAATTCAATTGCTTTCAGGGCTTCATTCAGTTCTCTTGCAGCCCCTACAAAGTTTGTTCCATGATCGGAATACATGTTGCGGGGTCGCCCTCGGAGATCCACGAAGCGTGATAAGCACATCATGAAGTCATCAGTCCCGAGTCCGTGAGCTATCTCAAGGTGCACAGCACGTGTCACCATACACACGAACAATGCTCCCCAGCGCTTCTCTCTGTGGCGTCCGACGACCACTTCCACGGGCCCGAAAAGTCTACTCCGGTAAAGGTAAAGGGTGGCTGGTATGAGGCAAGTCGGTAGTGTGGTAAAGATCCCATCTCTGGTACGATCGGCTTCACCTTCTTTAGGCGACATTCCATGCACTCCCGACATATCTTTCTCACAGCAGCTCGTCCTTGTACGATCCAAAACTTTCCTCGGAGGTTGTTCAAAACTGTCATTTGTCCCTGGTGTGCATTTTTCTCGTGTTCATGTAATATCAGCAGATATGTAAACCAAACATGAGGTGGTAGTATGATGGGTCGCTTCATATTTTCAACCACGCTGGCGCATCCAATCCTACCACGAACACGGAGTATCCCTTCAGGATCCACCACGGGGACAACTTGTATAGACGAGATTTCTTGAAATCTTTCTTTTCTCCTTTTAGTAGTTTCATTTCCCGTCCGTATGAATTATGCTGCACTTGTTTTACCAGTAGGCTTTCTCCTTTCTCAAGGTCACTTGGGAAAGGCCTGGAAGTACAGTTTTCTCTCAGGAAACACTTTCATAATAATTTTGTAGCTTTCTTTGTCGGTCACATCACACTTCTTTGGAATTTTGGCTCCATCACAAAAAATTCAAGGTGACCTTCGCACATCGGCAACTGTGACCTTACTTCTCAAATTTCCACCATTTAGCAGCAGCAACAACAGCACCGGAACAACGTAGCATACGATGGTATGATGAGTACCTCATCATGTCAAACTCGGATACCTCCGTACTCATTTCTCTCGGCTATATCCCCGAGATTCACTTCACCAGTTGTTCCAGCTGCAACTGCGCAAACATTTATTGCCTCCTCAGGCCATTCTTCTGGTTCATTGTTTAGAAATGCAGGTCCACATAGCCAACGACTGGTTGGAGATAAGTCGCTCTCCTTCTTTAAACGTGTTGCATCGTCTGCCACGTTCATGCCCGTTGGCACCCACATCCATTCGTAAGAGTTGGTGGCTTCTTGAATCTCTCCAATTCGATTCGCATCAAACTCCCCTTAAACGCGTCGTTTCCGTTCTAATCCAGCACAACACGATTTTGGAGTCCGACCAAAAGTACCTTCCAGTTATAGGAACTTGTAGTCCCGCTTGTATGGAAGCAGCGAGTCTCGAACCCAGTAGAGCAGCCATAAGCTCCAGCCGTAGTACTGTCAACTTTTTCAAAGGTGCTACACGCACTTTACTATTCACAAATTTTACTGTTACTTCGTTGTCGATTTTCACCCGAAGATAAGACACTGCCGCGTAAGCTTCCTGACTTGCATCCACAAACGTATGGAGTTGGACGGAAATTGCATTTTTTAGTTTGTAGTTGTAACAGCGTGGAATTCGTATTTCTTCAATTTGTGGCAAATGGGATATACAAACTTTCCAGTCGGTATACACTTCATCTGTGATTTCATCGTCCCAGCCCGTCTTGTCACGCCACGTCTGCTGGAACAACATCATGCCTTTAACTTTAAAATTATTTATGAACCCTAGAGGATCATAAAGGCTCATCACTAGTCCACACATTTCCCTTTTGTAGGGCGACAACCACTCATGATGTCTTCTTTAACTTTATGGAATTTAGCCCGAAAGGAAAATGCGTCTTCTTCTGGGTCCCACCAAAGTCCGAGCACCCTTTCAGATGGGATAGACGACTTCTCACTGAAATCTCTGGCACCTTGGGCTCGCTGATCAGGAGGGATTTTCTTCAACACTTCACTCGAGTTTGAGGTCCATTTTTTCACATGGAAATTAGCTTGTTTGTTTATCCATGTAATGTCTTTGTACAACTTGTAACAATCGTCTTCCGTGGATGCTCCACTGAGCACGTCGTCCATGTAGAAGTCTTCGGTTATCACACGGTAGGTCTCGGGATACTTATCCTTGTACTCCTCCGCATTCGTATTCTTTACGTAGATGGCGGATGCTGGAGATGACGTTGCTCTGAAAATCAGGACGTTCATCTCGAACTCCGTTGGCTCCAGCGCTGAATTACCATCTCTCCATAAAAACCTCTGACTAGGCCTATCTTCTTTAATTATGCTGACTCGGTGAAATATATCTTCAATGTCACCTGATATGACATACGGATGCCTTCGAAAGTTCCACAATACTTCGGTAAGAGGTCGAATGAGGTCAGATCCTTTCATGAGGCTATCGTTTAAACATAGACCATTACTTCGAGCTGCAGCATCAAATACCAATCGCATCTTTCCTGGTTTGTTGGCGTTTGTTACCCCGAAGTGAGGTATATACCAAGTCCGACTATTTCCTGGAGTACATACTGGTGAAATGTACTCTTTTTTCTGACACTCAGTAAACTTGGCGGAATACATCTGCGCAATTTCAGGATCACGCTGCATCCGTTTTTCTATCCCCACAAGACGACAATATGCTGCGTTTCTGCTCTCTGGTAAAGCTACATCCGAGGTTTTCCACAAGAGGCCTACCTTACATCCATCTTCAGTTTTTTTGTATGTCCGCCGCAATATGTCTAAAGACCTTTTGTCTTCAATGTAAGCAGCAGTGCCCATCTCAGTCAGCACTTTTACACCAAAATTGTCAACACTAAAGCTCGGTTTAATCAATTGGTGCAAATATTCATCACTTACACTTAAATGACACATGTAGCTTGTGCCGCCATTGTCTTTCAATTTTCCAGCTACAAACCAGCCTAGCTTTGTTCGCTTTCCAACTGGTGATTTCTCGTCACGGTATAATAGTTTACGATACATTGTTAGGAACCCATGGTCCAACTACGACATGAACGACGGCATCTTTTAAAACTGACATTTTCATTATACTCAAGTAAGACCACGTTTTCTTTATTTCCGCAATGTTCGCTGTGTAGGGATGAACCCCACATCACCAGTCGCCTTTACGTTCGCCATCTTAGATAACCTCGCTCCATGGTATGTTCCACTTATCTCAAAGTTCACTTCGAAAACCACAATTGTTACCTTTTGTTTAGCACTCCTTTCACTGTGAACTCTTTATCCGGTCCCTTTATTCCTAGCTCCTTAGCCAGGTTGGCATCAACAAAACTGTCTGTTGATCCAGAGTCTAATAATGCAAATGTTCTCCAAACCCCGTTAAGTTCACGTATTTTTAAAGGAACGATCCCCAATGGTCCACTTGCCCCTTTGATATACGTTCTTGCAGTTACGTCCTCTTCGCCTGGGGCTGAATTAGGTTGAGTACTTGCACCCCCTTTATCAGCTGCTGCAGTTTCTCCCTTTGTCTCCTTTGATTCTGGTTTTGGTGGGTTGTGCAGCATTCGGTGATGTAATTCTTCACAACCATTTATGCCACATGGGGATTTCAAATTGCACTTGCTGTAGAAATGTTTTCCATTAAGGCAGCAGAAGCAAATGCCTTCACTCCGCAATAATGCCTTCTTATCCACGACGGATTTTTCTTAAAACCAACATTTCTTCAAAGCGTGCTTTCCTTTCTGCAGCATGGACACATTGTAAGTTCGGTGGTGTTATCTTCTTCCCAAAACTGGACGCGCAGGTAGCCGGCCCCCGTTTGCTTCTCGACCTAGATTTATTTTCTTCATTAATTACGTTGGAGTTCTTAGGCTTCACCATCTCACAGGACATTTTCTAGCATGGTGATCCACCTCAAAGCACTCCAGGTTTTTCTTACGGTTCGGGTCAGCTCGATACCATGTTATCCATTCTCTGCACATCATGGGAGGTAGTTTTTCTGTTAATTTGTTCAGTAAGTGAACATTATCCATATAGTCATCCTGGTAATGTCCTCGAATACTAATCACCAGCGTTTGTACTGCTCTTGCAAACCGCATGATTGACTCAGGTTTGTTCAGTTCGGGATCCTTAATTGACTCTGCCTGGCGGATCAACGTCTCAATTATTAACTCTGCACACCCAGTCTCCAACTTCAGTGTCCTCATTATCGCATCAAGGTTGGAATGGCTGTTGAACAGGAACTTGACGGACTCCAGGGCTTCACCTGTAAGAGCTTTCCTGACCTTTTCAAACAACTCACTCGGTTCCATTTTCGATTTCTTCATGTACTTGTACTGGCCTCAGAAGTTTGTCCAATTCTCAGGTTTTCCACTGAACTGTGGTAGTTCACGTTCCCTTATCGTTTTTACGATCACCTGTTGTGTCCCACGGAATGACTCCAACGTGTTAGGGGCGACACATTTACTACTGTTGCTTCTTTTGAGCCATCGGCAGAGGTTTCTTGTGTATCATTTTTATTCCTCACGTCATATTCATTTATAAGTTGCTCGTCACCAGATGACAACTCCTGTTTGTCAACGTCAAGTAAGTCCTTCTCAACCTGGGCTATCTTCAGTATACCTTCTTTTGTGACTGCAATTTCTTCTCGTTAGCTTCCTTGTGGCGCTGCACTAATTCCAATTTCTTTTCAGTTTGGCAGCTTCTGATTTCACTGTACTCATGAAATTTAATTCCTCGTCAGACCACTGGTCTGCCGGTTTATTTTTCAGTCCCGACTCACGAGCTAGTAGGTCCAACAAATCCCCTTCCACAGTTGCATAATGGATAACAAAGTCGGTAATGACGGGATCAATTTCAAGTTCAATCAATGCAATCTTCTTTGCAGCGTCAAGGTCGATGCTCTTTTTAAGTGAAGAAGTTGTATGTGTTTTAATGACCGATATGGTCCTTGTAGGTTTCAAATTACTGTCGATACTCAGTCGTTCTGGTGGCACACCCTTGTTTGTTCTGGAGCTCTTCTTTCCTTCAGCATGAGATGAATGTGCCTGTTCCATTGTTCACTGATGAACTTGTAGTTTTCTTATCGATTTAATTATTCTTTTTTCAAATTACTGTCTTACTAGCACAATAAAACAATATAGCAGCACAACACAGAATGTAATAATTTTAATTATTTATTCAACAATTACTTTTGTTACTCATAAACAAATTATTTACTCTCTCAAGATCAAAGTTTTTTAAACTTCATCTTCAACTGACTGTCTAGGCACACGCCAACTTGCTCGTACTTTTAGAAATATATATACAACTTCCACACCTGGTGAATACGTTGCTTGCGTGTATGGAGATCAATGGTTTTAAGTTTTTTTTAAAGTGGCCAATTTTTTTTTAATTTTTAAAGTGAAAATAATAATGAATAGTTAAAGTGTCGTCATTTTTATTATTATATTTAAAGTTTTTCTAAACTAATCGACTTTTTTTTAAGATAATTCAGTAATTATTACAGTGAGAAAATGAAACATGTTTTTAACAAACTTCGCAAGAGAACAAAAAATTAAATACATCAATTCCTTGGTTGTAGTGTGACACATTGCCTACAATTTCTTCTAATACAATTTTACAGTTAAACAAAACAATACTGAACTAATTTTATCCTACATGAAAACATACCTCAATTAAATGCCTAACGTCTATTCTACCCGGCGATTAATCAGGCCAGGCGTTTTATAGTTTAGTATAAATATTGCTCATGCATACTATACACTAGTATTCAATTTTTAGTTCAATAAAAATTTTACCCGGTAATGGCGCGCACACTTTACACACAGTTTACTCAAACAACGAAAAAATTAAAAATTTTTTGTGGAAACTGAATTTGACACCAATTAGAAAATATCATTGTAAGATTCTCCGTACTTTTATCTATTTTTGAAAAATTCCATAAATTTATCTGTATGTCCACATGGGTATTTTTGGCCCCCCATGAAGCTCAGTATGTATGTCATATCTCAGGAAGTATTGGTGCTAGAAACATGGGGTTGGAATTTTTTAATTACTATTAAAAAACTTAGTTTTAATAACAAATATGATCATCTCTAAAACTTTAAAAGTTCTTTACGAAAATGTCAAAAAAATGCATGTGGAATCTAAATTTTGGTAAAACAATAAACATTTTTATTTCAAGAACTAATCACTTTTAATAGTTTCAATTATGGAAAAGTATCTACCCAATACCTATCTACAACTGTACCAAATTAGGTAATTTTCTGAGATGGTCATATGGGACACCCTTGTCGAGTTGACATGGAATGACCCTGGAGTATTTAAGAATAATAGGATTTTGTTAACAATGGTCCAGGTTACAATATCCCCCTGGAAGACATTGCCTACAAGAGTTACACGTTTTGTTATGGTTCTATCTCGACATATTAAGAAAGTGAAACCTTTTTGTGTAATTGCGTCTTAACAATATATAAAATTGTTTCACACAAATTTAAGCCTAGATTCAATTTCCATTTGATTCGGAAATGCAAGTCACTTAACTAAATTTGGAAAAAAACAAAGAAGATAAAGTCAATGAAGAGGAAAAAGAAAGTTTATTGTATTTTTAGACCGTATTTAAAATCTACTACTCCAAATAGGATTATTAGACGCATAAATGTGGAAAAGCAACAGTCCTGACCATACACTTAATAAATACCAATTAAATGATAGTTTATGAACCAATGAAAAAAAACAGTAACCAGAAAAAAAATGAATAAAAACAAGTTTTAGGAAAGAAGAATTAAAACCGAGATGTAACAAATAATGACAACAGTATGTCTGAGTGTTTTTATTGTAGCACCACCTACTCAAAAACCAATAACAAGATGGGCGAGACAGGTGTAATGAAGATGACAACATCTTTAATTATTGTCAGTTATGTTATCTATGTAAGGAGAGGAAATTGTAGTTCCATTTTGATGCCATTTTTAACGTAAACAAAAATTTATATAAAAAAATAGTATTGCCATTGAAAGATTTTCGATTGTTGGTTTCCGAAAGCATATAAACGCGAGTACAGTCGTAATAAACACAGTTCGTGACCGGCACGCCACGGTAACCCGTTAGTTAAAAAAAAATGTACATTGTGTTAACTACGATATCCAGAGTCGTCACAAGTATTGTAGGTGACTAAATCACGTGATATTCCACTTGATCGTAGTTGCTTTTTGAGAAATTAAACCTGTCAAAGACCTGTCATACATAAATTTTCTCGTTGTATATATGACAGTTGATAACTTATTTTGACATTTGTTTTGAGTTTTTTGCTTCTGTTTCCATCTATCCCGCCATGGTTGTTAATTGTTAATTAATTAATCTTTAACAATTTGGTACATATTGTTAAGGATAGCAAAAACACTAAAATGCGTAGGTAATATATTAAATATATAATTTACGATCATTAATATTAAATTTACTATTTTGCTTGCAACTATGTGATGGTTGGGTTAAATTCATCAAAATTCTAAGTTGTTCAAAATTTATCATGCACATATGAAATATTTATCAATCTTATCGTGTACATGATGTTCATTTTCGTATTAAAAAGCGGGTGCTTTTTATTTCATACTGGTATTGTAAAGGTTGCCTTCCAACTTTATATTTACCTGGTAATAATGATCTTGTTCTGTAATATATTGATATTTAAGTAAGTATTACTTCTGAACTTGGTAAACCAGGACAACTAAAAATTCCTCGTATTTTAAGAAACAGCATCTACTTAGTTCAATTCCTTCTACGTTGAAAGAGACACATTTCAATGACAATTCACAATCTAAAGAGTAGAAAAAATGATTGTTAATTATCATAAGTCATAAGCAACAGAAACACTGATGATGCTTATCTTCTTTAACACATTTGGTTAATATTACATTATGTAAAAATTGTTTATCTATGGTGGCCAGTTCACCGACAGAACCTCTCTCCTGCTCCGCGATACAACCTAACGTGAAAGCGCGTTTGCTAATTTTGATTCGCAATTAAATAACGGGTTGAATTAATTTCCACGATTATTTGATATTAAATAAAACCGTATTTAGAGAATCGAATTACAACAACGTGTAAAATTAATTCAATTTACTCCGCATCCGTTATTAAAAAGATATAGACTAAATTGTTTAATTTTTTGAGGACTAGGAAAATAGCTGTTATTAATTTAAAGCGTGCAGCATCCGTTTCTTGTATACATTAATAACTCAACCGAAGTACGCATTAAATAAACAATTTCGATTTAGTCCGTAACTGTTTCAATTCGACAAAAATTAGTTCTTTTGTGGTGTACCTAACTCCCATGTGTAAAATGCAGTTCCATTATTAGTTTCTATTTTTTTAGTCTATAGTTTGATATTTTTATTATTGTTCAGTTGTATAGTGCAATTTTTTTGTAAAATAAAAGCGTTAATTTTGATATTTTTGAAATTTTCTAACCAAGAGACGAACAAGGAACAATCTTCTTCTGAGCAACTTGAGGCAAACCAAAACAGCTTCCGACGTGACAATAACTAAAAATCTTACACTACTATTAAAAAAACAATCCATCACAGCTTACTACATATAAGAACTATAACAATATAGTATTTTTTGAAAACTTATTATGAAGAAGTGGATTCGATCTTTAAAAAAAATATATTTTTCTGTTAAAAGCCTCTTCTTCTAAATCTTTTGCATTCATAGCTTCATTTATGCCATCTCTCCAACTTCTTCGGGGTCTTCCTCTTCTTGTTCTTTCTCCGGGTACCCATTCCAATATCTTTTTTTGCCATCATACTTCCTTCATTCTTTTTGTGTGACCAAACCAAACCAACTGCTTTTTCTCAATTTCTTCGAATATATTACTTGTCATTTTTATGTTCTCTCGAATCGTCTCATTTCTAACATGCTCTAGTTTTGATTTTCTACAGCTTCGTCTTAAGCAGTCCATTTCGGTCGTCATAAGTTTGTTTTTGTTTTTCTTTGTGATATCCCAAGCTTCAGCTCCGTAAATGACTTTATCTTTGAACCTTTTAGTAGTCAGTCTTCCTGATGATCGTCGCTTACTACAATGTATTCCGACTTTTCTATATTGATTGTGAGTCCAGCAGCTTTTGTATTCTTCTTGGTAACTTCCTCACTATGTAGTTCAAGTTATCTAGGTCTTTGACTATAACCACCTGATCGTCAGCAAAATATAAGCTAAAGCTAAGCATTGCAATGTGCAGTTCTCTATTTTGTTGAACTCTCTTTTCACATGTTATTTTAATTGGAAAAATATTGTCAATTGTGGATCGTCCCGATCTAAAACCTGCTTGTTCTTCTGGTTGTCTGTCTTTGATCTCTATCTCTCTCTCTCTCTCTCTCTACACAATTTTTAAGTATTTTTGAGTATATCCTTCCAATGGTACTAATTACAGCTATTCTCCGATAGTTTTTTGGGTCGTCTGTACATCCTTTCTTATACAGGGTTATTCAGGTATATGACACGGAATATTACAGCCAAACTATTTAATAAAATTGGAAAATATATTTGAGATGGATAGAGACCTATGGAAGGAATATTTTAAAATTATTTTTGAAATATACGGGTGTTCTAAAATACACAGAACGTATCAAAGTTGTGTTTTTTTCTTATGGAATGTCCTGTATATTATTACATTTTCAGTTTCTACAAACAAAATAAGAAAGGCTTTTATTGAGGTTTACGTTACTTAAACTTAAAGGTTTTTGAGATATTTTGTATTTTATGAAAAAGTCGTTACAATTTTGCCGATTCATATCTCAGCAACTATTCTCTTTCTCCAAACTAAATTCGCACTCAAGTCTATCAATTGATCAGATTTTATGTAGAACTTGTGAAAAATCAATTATCATATACATGATGTGTACAAAATAAGATTAAATAGTGACATGTTTTAAACCGCAATAAGTTGCTTAATTTAAATGAAACACCCTGTATTTTATATCAACAACAAATGTAAAATGTAATTACCTATCAAACAATACTATAGTGTTCTATAGCTAAATGTTCAGGTTATCGTGAAAAATGCAAATTTTTATAATGAAGACTAATTTGTAACAATTTTAATATTTATCAAGTAAGCTATACAACTTTGACAGGTGAATATTATGTATTTGCAAGAAACCCGTTGATTGACGGGCAAATTTTAATGCATGAATTTAGTAATGCTACACTACGCGTGCATGTAGGTTGATCCCATTATTCTCTGAATAATGTTAAACCTATGGCGGACGAATACTCCTTGGCCCCGCACCTGTATGAACATTTTCGGTTTTCCGATTTTTCCGTTGGTTTGAAGGCAAGACCCATCGGCATGCCGAATTTCAAGTCTCTACGACGTCTGGAAGTACCCGTTTAATTTCGGAGACAGACATGAAAAAATAGGCGCTTTATTTTAAGCAAATGTTTTTTGTATTTCACCAGTATGTTTTACAATATTGTAAACAGCTTAGGAATTGATCCGTGGAGCAGATAATTCATTAGAAGAGATTTTATTGTGAAGTAAATTTGTACATTTATTAAATTCTCGTAAACTCTATACATATTTATTTCTCTCAAAATTTAATACAGTTGATGAAGTGTACACAATGCAAATCTTCTCTTTCTTACAAATACATAATATTCACTTGTCAAAGTTGTATAGCTTACTTGAAAAATATTAAAATTGTTACAAATCAGTCGTCATTATAAAAATTTGCATTTTTGATAACAACCTGAACATTTAGCTATAGGACACTATAGTATTGTTTGATAAGTAATTACATTTTACATTTGTTGTTGATATAAAATACAAGGTGTTCCATTTAAAATAAGCAAGTTATTGCGATTCAAAACATGTCATTAATTAATCTTATTTTGTACACATCCTGTATATGATAATAGATTTTTCACAAGTTCTACAATGACTCAGTGCAAATTTAATTTAGAAAAAGGTATTAGTTGCTGAGTATGAATCGGTAAAATTGTGACGACTTTTTCATAAAATACAAAAATATCTCAAAAACTTTAGGTTTAAGTAAGGCAAACCTCTATAAAATCCATTATTGTGAACGTAGAAACTGAAAATGCATTAATATACAGGGCATTCCATAAGAAAAAAAAAACTTTTGATACGTTCAGTGTATTTTGTGGACACCTGTATATTTTGAAAGTATTTTTAAAATATTCGTCCTATAGGTCTCTATCAATTCCAGTATATTTTCCCAATTTTATTAAATAGTTTGGCTGTAATCTTATGTCATATACCGTAAATAACCCCTGTATATTGGGGTAATATATGATTTTTCTCTATTCTTGTGGTACGCTTCCCGTTAATACATCGTTCAAATAGTCTCGTCAGGCTGACAAAGAGCGGGTCCATATTTTATCAATGCTGGATAAATACCTCCTATTCCAGGAGACTTTTTAACTTTCATTATTTTTATTATTTGTTTTACTTCAGGTGTACATAAAGTAATGCTTCTATTTTCTATTTCTTCATCCAAATTTGTGTTTTCTAAAAATGGACTTCGTGTTTCTGTTAGTAAATTTTAAAATGTTTCCCATTGTTTATCTGTTATACTCTTGATGTAATTTTCTTTTTCCCACTTCAAACAACAGACAGGAATGTTTATTTACATTCTTAACAAAACCATCTCTTTATACTACCACCCCCAAAATTAACAAATAGCAAAAGAAAAATCAAAACCTCCCCACCCCCCCTTCCTAGTTCTTTTCTTTTTTTTTTAAAACTACACCCCCCAAAACTAAACCCCATCCCACAACCAAATTCAATAAAAAAAAAAATAATTCTCAACATAAAAAAAAAAAGACAGGAAACAAGCACAAACACAAAAACCCACTGCTGAAAAAAACACAAACAAAAATAACAGGATAAAAAAATTATTTAGCCAGTAACATGAAATAAAAAAAAAAACTGCAAAAAAAATATTCAAAAAAAAAAAAAACAAAAAAGATAAAAAAAAGAGAAATAAATCACAGAACACTGACAAAAAACAACTTAAATAACCATTTTCTTTAAAAACAATAAGAAAAAAAACTTTTCTTTTTATTTTGCTTTTGCCTGCTCAGGCTAAAAAAAAAAACTAACCTAACCAGAAAAACTAACGCTAGCTACCAACAAAATGTGAATTAATTCACTCCCCTCCCTAAAAAATATCCTAATTATTTTTAATATATTTCAAACTACAAAAAAACCCCCACACGCCAACCATAAAAGTTGTAATGTTAAAAAAATCCATATATATACAGTGTGTATTTGAGACTACCATACATAGGAAAATTAACATTGGGAATTTAGCTAAGGATCAACTATGGCTATGGATATAAAATTGACAGTAAGTATAAAATTAAATTTTATTTGTCAAATAATTGTTTAATAAACTCATCATGAATATTTATACAACAGCAGAAAAAATTCAAATAGTGACATGGAATTTAGCAGGTATAATGTTGAAATTATTGAAATAGGGCGTCTACATATTTATTTCATTTTTATAGGCAATAGTTTGAGAAGAACAGCTGAGTTGTTTGGTATTCTTTACAATGACAGGCCAATTCCGTGTCTTCATACAATTACACGAATTGTAAGACAATTTCGGGAAACTGGGTGCGTTAACAGTCTCTGTAAACAGCCAAAAACTAATGAAGATCAAAATAACGATCATGAAATCGACATTTTGGCAGCTGTGGAAGCAGATCCTAATGTTAGCGTAAGGGGATAGCACAAGCTCTTGGTGTATCACATTCTTATGTCCATAAAATTTTAAAAAACACCAATATTTTCCTTATAAATATTCCCCACAACAAGAACTATTAGCAGCAGACAGTGAAAAACGAACCGACTTCTGCGAATTAATGCTAAATAAGTGTAATGAAGACGAACATTTTTAACGAATGTATGCTTTACCGACGAGTGCACATTTACATTACACGGCGAACCAAATCGGCAAAATTATCGGCACTGGAGCAAAGAAAATCCACATGTAAAGGTGCACACCCATTCACAATATCGGCAAACTGTGAACGTATGGGTTGGGATATTGGGCGATAATTTAATTGGTCCATTCTTCATCGAGGGAACCCTTAATTCCCGAAAGTATTTAAATATGCTGCAGAACCAGATTATCCCAACAATTACCGCCGTAGTCAATGATATCAACACAGTTTGGTATCAGAATGATGGAGCGCCTGCTCACTATTCGCTGGAAGTTCGAAATTATTTAAATCGTACATTTCCAAACAGGTGGATTGGACGGCTTGGCCCTATTAACTGGCCTGCTAGGTCCCCAGACATGTCGCCAAATGATTTTTTCTTATGGGGTTTCCTAAAATCAAAAATTTACAGTTCTCGACAACATTACAATTTAGAATCGTTAAAAGATTCAATTACCGAAGTGTGTTTCAACATAACTCCCCAAACACTACGGAATGTGCGTCATAATTTTTACAATAGATTAAGTCATTGTTTAATAGTCAACGGCAGTACATTTGAACATTTAATTAATTAATATTTAGTACCTTTCCTGTATATCTCTATTCAGTTTTAGTAAGTGTAGGTAGTAGTTGTTCTCTCAGTTCCTTTTTATAACCTTAATAAAGAATAAATACCTCAAACTTTGTTTTATATTATTTTATTTAAAGAAGTAGCTTACAATAATCACTAATGTATTAAAGAGATAAACAATACCTTATATCTAACCCTACTTTTTAATTTTTATACCAGAGCATTGGCAGCATTTCTGCGTACCTCTTTAAAATTCATACGGCATTACTTATACAACGCAGAAGACATACAATATCGCTGTTTCAGCAGCCAATCACATTTCTTCATTTGATCATAGCACAAGTTGATCTTTAGAGAATCTCCCTATGCTATTTTCCCTATGTATGGTAGTCTCAAATACACACTGTATCCCCCCCCCCCCCCCCCCCCCCAATAGAAAAAAAAAAGAAGGGAAAAAAAAAAAAAAAAAAAAAAAAAAAGGGAAAAAAGGAAAAAAAAAAAAAAAAAAAAAAAAAAAGGAAAAAAAAAAAAAGGGAAAAAAAAAAAAAAACATACTTTTAAACAAAAAAAAATGTAGGAATATATAATTTATTTATAAGATTAGGGGTAGCTACCTACAACAACAAGGAACGACGGTTAAAGTAAAATATTTTAAAACAGGCTTTTTAATTTATCCCAGCGTATGTTTTAATAACCTTTACTTTCACTAAATGTCATTTGCCGTAGTTTTCATAAAAATATTCATGTAGCAAAATATTTACGAAGTAACTTTATGCAAAAACTGTTGCAGTTAATATCATTATTTATACAGTTATAAACAGAATTGCTTGATGTACGGTTTCAGTATTTTAATAATTTGTATAAACATTTTTTTGAAGTGTACTTTAGTTGCGTATTTAGGCCTGTAAAACATCATTAATTAAAATGAGAACATGTTTGTAGTTAATATTATTAAGTCCTTAGTATGATATCACTTTAAAATGCTCGAACGCGATAACATTCAAATGGAAACAAAATAACAAAGACATAAAAGAAAAATTAACGAGTTTTATATCAGCAAAATGGACAAAAAATCTACTTAATGCGTTTTAAATTAGTTTTTACGTAGTTCTTTCTCCCTAAAATAAAATTTCTATTAGAAGAAAAGATTTAAAGTTTTAATTCAATGTTAATTTATTTAATAAAAAAAATATTTCGCGTATTAGCATTTTTGTCACTAATTATTGACGAATATTGGCCGCATTCAATTCAAGTATATCGAACGGTGCACACATGAAAGTGAAATTACAGAAAATAGTGTTGAGTTTTTTCTAAAAACTAAATGCTGTTTGTTTTAAACTCGCTGATCCCAAATATCTTTGGAATTTTGCAACCTGGTTTGTGGTTGAATTGATTTGATATGGCAGCGGCAGCGGCGACCATTGGACTGCACTTGTCGACCTGCAGCGAACGTCCGCGCGACATGCCCTTCTAGAAGTATT
Organism: Abscondita cerata; assembly: GCA_030710515.1. Classification (NCBI taxonomy): domain Eukaryota; kingdom Metazoa; phylum Arthropoda; class Insecta; order Coleoptera; family Lampyridae; genus Abscondita; species Abscondita cerata. The sequence goes on from JALBCR010000281.1 coordinate 36,865, forward strand.
TCGTAAAGAACTACAGTTCTCTGCGTTGCAACGTCGTTTTTGTGTTGGACCGATTACAAAAATGTGGTTCCTGTTACCCGGCCGCTCGTCCATTCAACGACGACGACACACGCCCTCACACTAAACTGCGTTCGCGATAAAACCGTGACGAGGACGGTTAGTGAGGCAATCGCGCTTACGGTTTTGCTAACCGTAAGATGGTGTTATATTGCGAAGCGAGTCTGTGATTATTGTATTTTATTTCATTTAAATTCAACAAATTCATCTTTTTTGTGCGTTACCCAATAAAAATCAACCCCATCAAGATGGTGTCAATTGGCGCTAATTTGTGGGGCTAACAGGTGATATCAAATCAACTTTCGAGCAGTGCGCTAGAGAACTCGTGACCGAGAGACCAAGAGAATGCCAGACACCCGAAGCACTTCAGCAGCAGCCGCGGAAGCTACGAAGAATTGCGAGATCGAACCCTCTACAGGGAAATCATCCATTACCGGTCTGGACGCCGGCCAACCGTCCAGTGGCGTCCAAAAACCAATCAAACGCTAAGCTCTGCGCATCAGTTCCGTGTCATGCCGTTCGGGCTAAACGCACTCGGCGACCTTTCAAGAAAACTGATGACACAAGAGGTACTCACGGGATACCTAGGCGATTTGGCGATGGTCTTAGCTAGACGACATTGTCAGTCTCACTCCAACTCATGAGAAGAACACCTGAGGCACCTAACACTAATTTCTCGAGCACCTTACTACAACAACACGGGTCAGATCAATGGAGTACCTGGGGCACGCCGCGTTTCCACCGAAGGCAACCGACCGATGCCGTCACACGTAGTTGCACATTTCCGAACGACCAAAGAACAGGAAACAACTCCAGAGTTTCCAGGGCTATGCAACTGGCTCTGAGAGTACGTTCCACGCTTCACATATGTTGGCACCTTGCACGACCTAACCAAGAGCAGCAACAAGTTCCGGTGGACCAAAGAAGCCAAAGCAGCATTCCGTCAGGTACGTCAAATCGCCTTGGCCCAGCCGTTGCAACTTTATCGACCCGACTTCGCCTGCCCTTTCGTGTTGCAAACCGACGCTAGCGCACAGGACATTGCAACCGTGCTCTATCAGGAGGGAGAAACAAGTAAGCAAATCATCAGCTACGCCAGTGCCCAGTTACAACCGTGCTAACGAATAAGAGTGCTTGGCGGTCGTATGGCCAACCAAGAAATACCGACCCTATTTAGAAGATAAGTGGTTTACCCTACCCACTGATAAAGCAAAGCTTTGACGTGGTTACACCGATTCAAAGAGCAAAACGCCGTTGATGAGATGGGCACTACTGCTTCAAGAACTAAACTTCGACGTGGAACACTCCCTGGGAAGGAGAACGAGCTGCCAGACCATTTGTCTCGGCACCCTAACCTGCAAGAGAGGGTCGACGCGACGGAGATTCAGATCTCAGCCGTCGACATCGTACGAAAGGTCCTCCGGGAGCAGCGAATCTCAGAAGAAACACAACAACGAATCCGGGTAAGTGCAGAGCCATTCGGCGAAGATCTGGTGGCCAAACTAGAAGAGTGGAAGCAAGAAAGACCGTTCGATCGTGCTGCGCGCGCTCCGTAAAACGCGGCCCGCCACAAGAGACGGCCACTAACCCACCGCGGGAGCCCACAGGCCCTGGGTCGACCCACAGGTCGACCTCATGTGTTCACACCGCCGATCAAAGCAGGGAAGACGCTGGATCGCCGTAGCAACGGACCTATATAGCAGATGGGTGGAAATATTACCACTGGATTATTATCGTTGACAGTATAACCATAATTAAATATCCAGGACTAATTAAAATGGAGTACGTCTGCAATGACCAGTAATAATAAACCAAAGGAAGACCCAGAAAAAGACAAAAAAAGGTGGCTGCAGTTAATAAAACCCGTAAGAGCAAATACTTTATTAAATCCAAGGAAAGTAAAAAAGGTACTTAGACAGGAACCGTAGTCGAAGACTTATTCTGCTTTAAACGGGATGGATTTTACTTCAATCGATATTACAAAGCACATGTCTAATTGTTCAATCTTTAGACAGCATTTTCCATGTACACCTTTCGCGACAGTCTGTAAATAAGAAATGAGGTGTAACTTTGGCAAATGCCGACAAATCATCAGAACTGGCAATTCCGAACAACTAAAATCCCCAGAAGACTTTTTAAACCAAACATTCATATTCAAACGCATGAGTGTAAACACGGCTGCCTATACTGTAGGAAGAAATTGATCTATAAATATTTGTAAAATAATACTGTCACAATTTACTCAAGAATATTTGTAAGATGTCGCAAACAGAATATGTATCGGCTGAATAAAATTGTATGATTTTAGAGAATTACATGGTAACATTATTATTATTAATATCCCATGAAGTGGATGTTTAGGGAAATCTAAAAAATTAGGAAGTTTTGGTGCAACGTCACACATCAAGTACAAATCTTTTGTTTTAATAAGAATGGAAAAACATGTAATTGGTTTTCTCAAATTAAAATAGAACAAAATTTGATTAAACTAACGTGAAAGTCCTTTTTTTCTAGAACGTCATTTACTTTTTACATGTAAATCAGAAGCATGATTTTCTCAACAACAAGAGTAAATGAAGCGCATGCCATTAAAAAAAGCAAAAAAATCAAATACCCAAAACAAGCCGTTCTTGAGAAATTAAAAATTTGTAAGGCTTAAATTAACTGTCTCTGAAAGTAAAATGAATTGTCGTTTTTAATTAACTTATCCATATACTTTAGCAAATACAGATGATTTGCTTCTACACAACCAAATCTCTTTTGTAGAAGAGAAAACTGGCAATGATTAAGTGTCTTTTGTTTTTTCTCAGTTTTTCTAGTAATGAAAAGTGGAAATAAAATTTCGGGGTTTTTTAAATATCTTCTACTAACTAGCCGACTATGAATTTTTCATGATTTTCCAGATTTCTTACTGTCTATTTTTATCTTGGACATATGAAATGATCTTTCATTTGGTGACAAATTGTTTGTTTCAAAATCCGAGTTGTTACAAAACCGAAATTTGTAATCTAGTTTTAAATTGAATAGATAGCAACTTCCAGAACCTCCATGAGTAGCAAAATTTAATTTCTGGGGACGAAGATATTTCTTGATTTCTTTAGGTAAGAAAACTGAAAAACAAACAACCGGGCGCGCTTAAGAAGGGCTTTCGGAATTAACTTGCGTAGCAAACACAAACTATTTCCATAGACGAATTTTGTCTGAAGGGACGAGATTGGCATGCTATTTATTTATACCAAAACGTGTTGAACAATTAAAAACAGATCATTAGTGATACTAAATATTGCTAGTTTCCATAGAGTATGTGGGATATGAGTATCGGAGACTTAGGAACAGGCGGAGGTCGGTGGACATCGGTTTCTTTGAATCCATGTCGCTGTGGGTCCGCGGGATTAACCAAGCTTCAAATGGAGTTCCGTGGATGCTCTGAAGGATAGCTGTTAGTCAGTGGACAGAGAGACGAGGGACTGCGTAAGACAAATTTAACACTTTACGGACCTGCCACTGGTTCAAAATCCGACTTCAGATTGCCGACAAGCGTGACATCTTGCAGGAGCATCTTGAATACATCAATAGAAGATCTCTTCTTCTCCGATGAAACTAGGATAGCGTGCGTTACGGCAACGATAGAAAAGGATGAGCGTACTCCTCGGCGCTTGGAGAACAATTTGCTTAGTGATATATTGACAAACGCGTCAGTAACAATAATGGCTTGTGCTTGATCTGGCAATGCGATATCAGTGAAGGGCAAACATATCTTGTCTTCTATCGTTGGGGAAGGTTAGTATCGCAACAGAAGAAATGCTAAGCCACCCACACAGCCAGAATTACTCGAGACTATCTGGCGAAAGTAAAAACTCCAGTTTGGAGACTGGACCTAAGCTCGATACAGTATCTGAGGGATGAGTATAAGAGTAGGGTTCAAACAAGTGTTCCTGTTGCTACGTACATCCTGCAGTTAATGGTTGCAGCGGAAGAATAGTTTGCAACAAGAAAGAATTGAAAACTTAATTGGGTCAATGCCAAACCGAATGTAAACTGTTCTTAGAGCAAGAGTCTTGTTTAATTTCTTCACAGAATTAGTAGCCTGGATGATTTGTTCAAGGAATTTGTTTTAAAAGGCGGTATACTTAAAGGATGAAAACAATTTATCAAATAATATAGGTTCATGGAAAACATCAATAAATTCCTCTTTCAAACAATAGTAAGATGATAGAGATGATAATGTAGCAATGCTCAATCTTACAAATGTGTGGAGTAAAATCTTCGACACCTTTCAGCTGTTTTTTTAAGTTTTTAATATCTAAAGTGGTTTTGAATTTGAACATTAGTGAACCACATTTTTGAAAGAATGGAGAAGGGATAGGTAACACAGATCTGCGACAAAATTTTTTTTTCTTTTCAAATAATAGGTAATTTTTATGTATTTTGTTTGTTAAATTCCGGAAAATTTATCAAAAAATTCCATTATGTAAAACGGGGGCTTATTGCCGAAATATTTTTTTTTTATGAATTCCGACTTATTATAAATATTTTATAGACTCAACCAATACATTTAGTGAACTCATACGATAAAATTAGTCAGCGTTGAATCATCTAAATCGGGATTTTCCATAGGCATGATGAGAGAATTTCAGAATTTCCAAGTTACTCCACTCTCCTTGCATGCCCTTTCATTTATTTATTTCTATTAAAACTTTTGCAACGTACGTTTCAAAAATGACTTTAAGAGGTTGTGTAAATTGTACTTGATAGTGTTTGCTATATTTGTGGTGAATTTATAGTAGTAATAAAAAGAAATATTAGTGATTGTTAAGAAAGTGTTTTTGTGTATTTTGGTGTGAAGATAGGGCGACCAGGACAAATTTTAGGCCCTGCTGGAGTTTGTTTAGGGTGTGTTGAAGGACTTAGAATGTGGTCAAAAAGTAAAGTTAATTTTTCGTCTTGGTGTTCCATGATCTGAGAGAGCCTCGAAAACATATGCATGACTGCTACTTTTGTTCAATGTGCAAGTGCAAGAGTACTACGCCCAATCCCTCACGGACCCAGCATTCCTACACCACAAGCACCCCAAAGCCTTGATGGATTTGCCATCACCAGGAAATAGATCAGAAAAAGTTTTAATGACGAGTTTCTTAAGTAGGCAACTCCAGGCTGTTGAGGTCCATCAACAATTTTGTCAAACTTGAATTGAAATGATCTGAATCCGAGATTTGGGGACTCCCAAAAGAATCTACTGAGTTACTAGGATGCAGGAGTGCAAGAGAAGAATTTATTAACACCTGGAACTTCTTTCGTTTGGTATAGAAATAGAGAAAACATTTTGACCTTTATTTTTCTCAAGATGGTGAGCTATTCCATTGTTCCGATGTTAATGGTTTAACAATGTCCATGTTCAAAGTTTAACACAGTTTGAGAATTGGGAACTGTTTACTGATTTCTTCGAAAAGAAGTATAAAAGTTGTTTTACTTCACAACGGGAATAAATAAGCATCAATACCCGTTGGTCATCACTTAGTACATTTGAAGAAAACTAATAGTAATCTGGCATTGATCTTCGACAAGGAATTCGAGTAGACAGTTTGTGGTGATCATTAAAAGTTGGAGAGAAAAACGTACATTTCGAATCTTTGGTTAACTCTCTAGAAAGGTCCTTTCTACCACTGCTCCACCATCGCAAGAAGGCATTGCCAAAAGATGGCGAGACATATAAATACCTTTTAAGCAAGTTTTTCTGGTGTATCTGAAGCAAAGCTGAAGGAGGGAGATTTTGTTGGGCCAGACATTCGTAAGCTGATGAAAGATAACAACTTGGAAATGTGATGAACGATGAGTTTAAACTACAATTTTTAAACTCTCATTTACATTGCTTCCCAGAAAATCTTGGTGCAGTTAGCGAAGAGCAGGGTGAGAGGTTTCAAAAAGATATCAAGGAAATGGAGAGAAGGTATCAAGGTTGATGGGATACTAATACGTTGAATTATTTTAATAAAAATGCCGGAATTAATTTAAAAAATATTATAAAAAATAACTAAATATTTAACTAATTAAAATTTAAAAAGGACAATTATATACAAATACTTCAAGAGGAAAACAAAAGCATTTACTTCTATAACTTTAATGGTTTCCAATTTCTTTTAGACACTTTTAATATCAACTAAATATTGACGGAAAAATATTAAAATGATTAGAATGTATTTTCTTTAAACTTTTTATTATAATACAATCATAAAATTTAACGTTCACATTGAGAAGAAAAATATAAGGCGGAAATCGTTTTGTTTCGTTTGTTTACTCAATTTTACATTTGAAAATAAAATTAAAATCTAAATAAGATATTAGAATAGTTTCTTATTTAGAAAGCTTTTAGATTAAATCTGATTTGAACGCAATAGGGAAGAAGTTAAATAATTTATAATTCTCACTTCTGTGCTTTTAACATCTTCAAGTAGAAAGGATTTCAAGCTTTTTGCACTTGAGTAATGTTTTAGTCCGTATTATCAACGCGTCAAAGTTTTTACGATAATTTTTACACTTTCTGTTGAACAAAAATTATAATTAAGGCTTATAAATTTGGTTCTTTTGAACAATTATGTTTGTTACTTAATTCAGAATAATGAAAGTACCTGTATCAAGAATTCTGTTTGAAGTGTTACGTTTTCATTTGTAATTATAATGTAAATAAATTAAAATGTTTAAATTTGGAATGCTTTTAAAAAATTATTAATAAATGAGAATTGTACATTCATTTAGTATTATTTAATAATCATAGTAATGTTTTATATTATTAGTAATTTTTTTTATTTGAAGATCAGGTTTGTAAAAAGTATATGTATTCTTTAAATATGACATCCAATGTCTTACAGCTTTCAATTTTAAAGGCAATTTTATTCTACAAAAAAAATGTACTCTAATTTTTTATTAACAAAGTGAATTTAGAAATAAATTTTAATTGACATTTAGAATATTCATTTTCTTAATACAGGTTGTAATCAACGTGTAAATATAAAAATTATGATAAAGTTATGTTTTGAAAAGTTTATCAGCCACTTTATTGCTTTTTAGAAAATATTTATTCAAAAATCAACCTAATATTTGTATCATATCTTTAATGTCGCCAAAAAGTTTAAATTTATTTTTAATATTATCATTATTGTTCAGTTAAATAAAATTAGTCTAATATGAAATAAAATAAAAGCTTCATAATAATTTAGCGCGGCATCGGCTAGTCCAGATATAAATTGTTAAATTGTGAAATTTAAACCAATGTATATTGCAGAAAGAAGTATTTTAAAAAAACACTACATCAAGTGAAATTATATATATATATATATATATATATATATATGTATAAACGATAAGTTTCGCGACATCTAGTGTCGACTCGTGAAAGCGTTCACGTAATAATATTGGATTGCTTAAAGCGCAAATAATTTATATATAACAATTTTAGTTTGGTCTATCACGAGTTACCATTACTATATGAAACTGTTACAACAATTTCGATTTCGACATAAGAGATAATAAAAAAATCCGTTAGTTTACCCATAAATGCGACAGCAATGATCCCCATTTACCATTCATCCTGATATGGTGTTCAACCGAATAAAAAGGATTATGCTCTCCACATACGAAGAAGCAACAAAAAGTCAAAAATTTAAAACGAATACTAACGACGAACACATAAAACACAAAACTGCTTACGGTCTAAACGGTGATTTTTAATGGGCTCACATTCGTATAACGAACGTTTGAATTTTAATACTAAATTGTGAGGAAAAAGAATTCCACTATTACCAAATTTTAAAATCGATAAAACAAAGAAGAATAACTTACAGAAACTTTCGGAAAGAAACTACGCAGGGCAGACCACTTTCGAGAGAATAATGTCGATAACGAAAACCGTTATCTTGCCGTAAATCTCTACACGATTTGACAATCAATAATTAACTAAAAATTTATCAAACCAATACTGCAATGGATCACCATTTCTTTTAAAAAATAGATATATATTTGCTGCATTTGATATTTCTTCATCCTGCCGTTTGTTACATTACTAGTATATTACTTACCAGTGTGGAAAGTATTACATGCGTAATAACTATTTTTTCTACAACAAACATGTAATTATCACTTTGTGACTATTAAGTACCTGTAAGATATTTTGTTGTTCATCATGAAAGGAATTGGATGGTACTGAATGTAGATATGTTTCTGTTATTCTACTTGATGGACTAAGATTAACAGCCTCTAAAATTTTATTAGTTATTTTATTCGATAATGAGTAGTGTAGATAACTTTCCACCCTGAGTGTTGCTTCAGATTTGTTATATCCGCTCCTGCAAACCATAATTGTCGTTTGATTTAGAAATGTTTTTGGTTTTGGTAGTTCAAAAAAATGGAGGATTAGCAAATTTGGTGGTCTAAGTTAATCGTATTATTATTATGCTATTATACTATAAGTCACCAGTTACTGTAAAGAGGTGTGATTGTTTTTTTTTGTATAATTAAATAATGGGTTCATAACAAATTTGGTTTAAATTTTTAATTATTTCTTAAAAGTACAAAACGTTTTCAGATAATGAACTATTAATATTATGAGTCTTTCGTCAATCTATAAATTGTTTGTATGCTCATTCATAAAAATAAGGAGTTTGTTATCACACAGCTGCATAAAAACAGTAACAGTTCAAAGGTTAGCGGTACTAAAAAGAAATGGTACGGTAACCGGCACTAATTTTCTCGCATCTACACTTATTTTACATTCTTATCAAAGTACTGATATCTATCAATTTTAAATGCAGTCTGAAGGAAAAATTACTCTAAAGTTATTTTACTAAATTTGTTTCCCATTTTATTGACAACATATTTATTGACTATGTACTAATTTTCTAGAAATTTCTTCAAGCCGATTTCCAGTAATCGAATTTAGAGATTAAAATTAGGCAAAAAATTTATTGTATTTATAACGTAATTTATTGTCCAAAGAACTAATTTTGAAGAAAATCAATCGTTCCAATCGAAGTTAATTTGGAAACATTAATTTAAAAATTCTAAGTAATGTATGCCTGATTTTACCAAACTCAGTTGAATTTAACCCTAAATTAAATACAATAATATCCAAAGATTCAGCATAGCAACCATTGCTTTTAATCTACGATTAAATTTAATCGAGCTTGGTGAATCTGGCCGTTAATGTCTCAAGAACTAATTTTGAAGAAAATCCTTCCAATCTTATTTTAAAAAAAACGGCATTAGATATGTGCAAATTTTAAGGAAATTCCTTAGAGCCGTTTTTGAGAAAATTGATTTTTTCACATTTACACCCTTAATTGTTCTATTTGTTTATGCATTATTCTGTGTAGTTGCTCTTCTCCATATTTTATTAATTTTGCCTGTACCCCATCTACTCCTGGGCTTTTTTAAATTTTGGCAATAAGCAATTAATGGTTCCTTGTTCGTTTCTAAGCGTGGCTGTTGCAGCTGACCGCCACACATTTTACCAAAAAACATCAAGCCCTTATTTTGATAATCGGTCATTTAATTAGCATTTAATTAGCCCTTAAACATTACGCAAACAATTATTTAAAATAACGATTCCTTCTTAATTTTTGGGTGTGGATGTTGAAGCTTGATCACAAGCTAGAACAGCCATTTGTTTCTCCAAAAACATTGTGTACTTAATTAACAGTCCTAATTATGAAGTGTAATAATTTTAATAAACGTAAAATAATTGGAAAATTTTTGCTACTATTTTGACAATAGTTAGACTATCTTCTCTAGAAAGCCTAAAAAAGGACATCCTCTAGCTGTGTTTAAAATTTGGCTAAGTTTTGCACATGTTTAAGATGATAAACTGTACAAAGATGGAAAATTTCATTTTTATGTATTAGGATTTTTTCTTTGGATTTTTTCCTTTGGGTATTTGACTTTGATAGATTATGCTCAAATATAATCAAATCTCCCAATCAACAAGTCTGATTAAAATCAATAAGCTATTTTTGAAAAATTGTTCTTGTTTAATTATAGGGTACTAACTTAAACTCGCCAAAAAAAGTGGTATTAAAATTTTTGGTATTGAAACAGTCAAAATTATCGTCTAAAAAGCACCGTGCATTTGTATGTTTTCGTATGTTCCAAAATCTTCCCATGATCGTATTGCCAGTTTGCAAGTAGATGTTTGCAAATAAACTTGACTTAAAGTTGAAGGGGCATTTGAAGTTGTCAAAAGAACTACTAAAATCCGAAAATTCAAAATGATGCATCCAATATGGTGTTTTTTAAAATAATAACACCGATTTCTCCCATATAAAACTTACGAGAATGGCTTCATTTTTTATTTAACTATTTATGAATTTGGAGAAAGATCTCTGCAATTAAAAAACGTGTCAGAACTCTAGCGTTGACTTTTGAGTTTTGTCCCCCAATGATAAATTGATTTTTGATTAATAATTTTTGATAGTATGCTTCAAATAAATGATCGGATAAGAATCTTAAATTTAAAGTAAAACATAAATTTTTGTTACAATATTATTTTAAATGTATAGGTTGTTGCATAACTCGCATCCCTAAATTTTATTTCAGATTCAAAGAAAAAATGTTAGGACATACTATACAATCAGAAACCATGGAATGCATTTTCCTCGTAAGTCTTCAAATAAAGTCGTAAGAGAAGAATCACACGGTTCTTAGCAACTTTGTGCGAGAATTACGTAGCATTAATTACACAAAAAGTTATGAAAGTAAATTACATTCATTACATCTTTTCACTTTTTCGAGCAAATTTTTTTAAGTCCAGACCGAGGTCGATGCGCTTTATTTATACGATTATTAATATCGGGGCGATATGGGAATCTGCGCGATACGTTGTACAAGCTTGATTATATATTATGTGGTAAGTAATTATTTTTATAATGAACCGATTGGTAATTCAAGTATGTACAGAAAGTATAGCCAAATGAAATATTAATTAAAGGGAAAACTTAATGATTTTGTTATATCAAATAATATATAAATAAATTAACTCATATGCCTGTTAATCAATTTGCAGTAGTTCTACAACGAAAGGATAAACATATGGTCGGTATCATTTGCATGTAAACTACTGCAGCGGAAGATCATTTGAATTGTTTCATGTTCAATTCCACCTTTGTGAACATTTAACAATGGCCGTAACTGTTAGAAATATCTAACAGAATTCAGTAGCACCTACAATAGCATGCAAATTTCCAATATGGAGGAACCACGATATATATAGAGAATGCATTTCAACCGATATCAAAATTGAACAAACAAAGAAGCACAAAATCTGAAACATCTGGTAAATATTGAACGGATATTATATTTTATGCCTATCTTTTGGCTAAACTTCGCGGCAATAAACGTTATTTATTATATCATATCTTGCACTTATTTTCCCTTTTACAGGTGAGAAATCGCTTTAGATAACTAAATTACCAAAACTTTCGTATATAACTCTTTCTCGAACGATAGAATGTAAATCTTAATTATTGCAATATTATAATACAAAAATGAGGGTCTTTCGAGCATCGCCAAAATCGATGTTTCACGAAAGTTAGATCACGTACTTTTCTTATTTGTTTTAAGGTCATTTTCTTTAAAAGCTCCAAGTGTTTACCCGAGTAACTGATACAGAACGTTATTTACCTTTTCTGAAAGTCTGTTTCCACTTGTCTCGAACTTTTTCATTTTCAATGAATTTTTGGATAATTAATCTATTTTGAGTAGCTAATGGTAAACTTCAAACTTGTATAAAATTCAAAGAAATTGATTAACGAGGAAATCAATCCTTTTAAAGGAATAACATTTTCACTTCACTTCCTTTTAGATATGTACATAAAACTAATATATAATGCTACACCAGCACTCCAGCAAAAACAATACGTATTTGTTACGTTTGCAAGCGCCACATGCATGCAACAGCAGCTGCGTTTGTTGATTGTATTTTTTTGTAAGATTTTGATTATGAACCAATGTCTCTTGTGTAAACTTGTGTAATTGAATAATATTTTGTAAAAGATAATTTTAAAAGAATTGTAATTTGTATCTTCTAAAGCTGCAATAAATGTATCTAAAAATTTATCCCACAAATTACGTTTATTCAATCGTGCACCGTAAAATTTTACGTTTAGTTGTGGCTTAAAAATTAAAACATGTTACTCATATTGTAAATTGTTTATAAAAATTAAATTTACCAATATTTTTTCAAAGATATTGTTTGTGTACGTTTAAAAAAACAAGTATTTAAAAATAATAAATCAACTGATTCATAATTCGGAGGTTGGCAGCTATGCTTGCATCATCGACATAACCTAATATTATAATACCCGTAATAATGCAGTTGAACATAGTACTTAAACACAACAATTTATTTAATAGAAATTTGGGTTACAACTATGACTAGGAACAAAGAAATTGTGGGTACCAGAAATTATTTATCAACATTGCAATTGTTGAAAATATTAACGATAACGTTGCAGTTTTCTAGATTAGAGAATAGTCCTGTTTTTTTTTTTTTTTTTTTTTTTTTTTTTTTTTTTTTTTTTTTTTTTTTTTTTTTTTTTTTTTTTTTTTTTTTTTTTTTTTTTTTTTTTTTTTTTTTTTTTTTTTTTTTTTTTTTTTTTTTTTTTTTTTTTGTATTAAATTATTTGATTGTAGAGTATTGTTTTGTAAATCTACATTAATCATACAGGAATCCTGTGCAGAAAATTTCGTGGTTTCTGGACACAATCTTTTTGATGTGGAAGGCCCTTAATCCCGAAAATTTTTTTTACCTCAATTTTCTTTTTTTGGAGATTTTTATTTAATCTTTTTCCCCCCCCAAAAAAACCACCCCCCCCCTTTTTTTTTTAAAATAAAATTTTCCCCTCCATTACACAACAAATACGTTGTTTTTTTTGTGAAAAAAAAACCCTTTTTAATATAATAAAAAAAAAAAAAAAAAAAAAAAAAAAAAAAAAAAAAAAAAAAAAAAAATTATTTTGAATAAAAACTAAAAAAAAAAAAAACCCTCTTTTTTTTTTTTAAAAATAAATTTTTTTGTTTTAAATTTTAAATTTAACTTTTTTTATTTTTTATCTTTTTCTCCCCCTCTTTTTTTTTTTTTTAATATTTAAAATAAAATAAAAAAAATTAAAAAATATTTTTTTTTTTTATATTTTTTTTTTTTTTTTTTTTATTTTTTTTTTTTTTTGCTCCACCAACAACCCCTTTAAACATTATTCTCTAAAATAAATTTTATTAATATATATAAAAAAAAAATTTTAAAAAAATTTATATAAATTAAAAAAAAAAACAAAAACACAAAAAACATTTCAAAAAAAATTTCTAAAATCCTTCTAATTTTAATTTTCCTAATTTTTATTTTTTTTTTTTTTTTTTTTTTAATTTTATTTTTTTATTTTTTATTAATTTTTTTATATTTAAAAATAATTAAAATTTTTTAAATTTTTTAAAAAATAAAAAAATTAATTTATTTATCTATAAAATTATTTTTTTAATTAAAAAAAAAAAAAAAAACAAATAAAAAAAAATTTAATTTTTATTTCCAATACCCATAATAATAAATTTAATTTTAAAAATTTTTAAATTTTTTATTTTTATAAATATAAATTTTTATTTTTATTAAATAAAAATTAAAAAATTTAATTTATTTTTATTCCCCCTCCTAATCTTACATTTTATTTTTTATAATTCTCTTTTTTATTAAAATTTTTTTTATTATAATTTTATAATAAAAATAACATTTTTATTTTTAATAAAATATTTAAAAAAAAATTCCTTTTTTTTTTTAATTATAAAATTAAAATATAAATTAAATAATATAATTTAAATTTAAAAAAAAAAATAATTATTATAAAAAAAAAAAAAAAAAAAAAAAAAAAAAAATTTTATATTTATATATATATATATATATATATATATATATATATTTGTAATAAAAATCTTTGGGGTTTAAACACGTGTAATAAATATTAAAAATTACAACGTTTCGCCACGCTAACACGCAGCTTTTTCAAGTAATTAATAAATAACAATCTTAGTTTCTATGCGATTTTGACCTTGAACGTGTCGCTGGACCAGAGTAACCAATAGCATTACGTATCGGTATCATGGTAATGTTGTTTTGCATATTTTGTTGTTCTATTTGTTGGATATTTGGGGATCTTCTATCCTGAGGTAAAGTTAATAACGGTTTCCAAGTGTTAGGTAAACCTTTTCCATCATCTCGTTTATTAATGCAACTAGGACGTCTTTCTATCTCGATTTGTTCTCTAATGAGGCGGTTACATAAATATTTTTCTCTTCCTAGCATTCTTGTATTTTCAAAATCGATTTTATGTCCTGTTTGGTGATGATGTTCAGCTAGAGAATAAGTTAAACATCCTTTTCGGACTGCTAGTTTGTGTTCTTCTCTTCTCGCAGAAATACGTCGATTGGTTTGTCCAACGTAAGAGATGTTACATCCTCCGCAAGGAATTTCGTAAATGCCTTGATCTTCTAAAGGAATAATATCTTTAGGGGAACGGAGGAAAGACTTAACTTTATTAACAGGTACAGAAACTACTCGTATGTTGTGTTTCTTTAGAATGTTACTTATCTTCTCTGTAGTACCTTTGAAGTACGGGATTGATACAGTAAACGTACTCTTATCGTTAACTTCGTCGTCACTTCTTTGTTTCATCCTTTTTGCTTTCATAACATGATGACGTGAAAAACCATTTTGTTTAAAAGCTTGATTCAGAAGATTCATTTCTTCGTGTATATGCTCGCTGTCTGTTAGTCTAGCAGATCTAATTAATAAGGTTTTTAAAACAGAATTTAAATGTTGTGGATGATGATGTGAATTAGCATGTAGGTATCTATTGGTATGAGTTTGTTTTCTATACACTGTATGTCCTAAACTTCCGTCTGGTTTCCTAATTAGTAACACGTCAAGAAAAGGTAGTTTTCCGTTAACTTCTACTTCGGTAGTAAATTTAATTTGTGGATGAATATTATTTAAATAATTTAAAAAGCTAGTAATGCTTCATTACCATGTGGCCATATGGAGAAGATATCATCAACATATCGTAACCAAAGTTCTGGTTTGTTGGAAGATTCTTGAATTGCATTTGTTTCAAAGTTATCCATAAATAAATTAGCAATTGCAGGTGAGATAGGTGATCCCATTGGTGCTCCTTTAGTTTGTTTATATTTCTTAGAGTCGTATAAGAAGTATGTGTTGGTTAAACAATGTTTAGTTAAACGAACAACATCAGGTGTTAACATATGTTTGTTTGCTAGAATATTAAGAGTCTCTTCTATTGGAACTTTAGTAAACAAGGACTCAACGTCAAAGCTGACCATGATATCTGTAGGTTTTAATTTACGACCTCTAATAATATCTATAAAATGTGTTGAATTTTTAATATAAGAACTTGAGGATTCAACAAAAGGTTGTAATATTTTAGCAACATATCCAGCTAACTTTTGTGTTGGTGAATCTATACTACTAACAATAGGTCTAAGTGGTACTCCATTTTTATGAATTTTAGGTAATCCATAAAATTTTGGACATTTAGAAGACTTTTCTCTTGGTATTAATTTCTTTTGAATTTCCTTATCGAGTATACATTCCTTAATTACAGCTTTAGTAGTTTTTCGAGATACGTTGTAGGATCAGAGTTTATAATTTTGTAAATAGGATCTTGTAACAATGTTTCGATTTTTGATTTATAATCTTCGGTATCCATTATTACAGTTGCATTTCCTTTGTCAGCAGGTAGCACAACAATAGAATTATCTCCTTTTAGTTCCTTTAACGCTTTCAATTCCTTGTAAGTGACGTTGCGTTTCGGAAGCTTAGATTTCTTCAGAACATGAGAAACTTCTTGTCGTACCGTTTCTGCTTCAACGTTCTCAAAATCTTTGACTGCTGCTTCAACCTTTGTTATGATCTCTTCTACTGGAATACGAGAAGGGACAACAGCAAAATTGAAACCTTTACTAAGAATACTCACAGAATGTTCGTCTAATTCTTTGCTTGAAATATTGTGAACTACATTACGAACATCAGTGTCATTCCTGTTATTCCAATTTTGAACTTTTTGACTGAGACAATCAAATTTCTTCAAGTGGCGGGCAGTTTTAGTTCTTTAATTTTTGTGATTGTAATTCAGCCAATTTATCTATGCTTCTCCATATTACAGGAAGAATAGTGTTAGAAAGATCTAAATGAATTGATAGTAATTCTGTACTTACGTTAGATAGATTTCTTCTGACATCTGAAATCATATTTCGTACTAACGCTAACCCGGTTCGATGTAAGATCCTTTTTGTTTTAGAAGAATTCGTGTGAAATTTAATCTTACAACATTTAGGTATAATATTTTTGTCACGACATCTACATAGAAATGTCAAATCACATAGTAATGTCACTTTCTTTATTCTAAGTTTTTCAAACTTTTTTGATAATTGGAAAATTTCCTTCCCATATAGGTTTATTAAATAATGCTTTATTCTTTCACGTGTAAACATGTTTGTAATAAAAATCTTTGGGGTTTAAACACGTGTAATAAATATTAAAAATTACAACGTTTCGCCACGCTAACACGCAGCTTTTTCAAGTAATTAATAAATAACAATCTTAGTCTCTATGCGATTTTGACCTTGAACGTGTCGCTGGACCAGAGTAACCAATAGCATTACGTATCGGTATCATGGTAATGTTGTTTTGCATATTTTGTTGTTCTATTTGTTGGATATTTGGGGATCTTATAATTTATATTATATTATATTATATTATATATTATATCTTAATATTCTAGCAAACAAACATATGTTAACACCTGATGTTGTTCGTTTAACTAAACATTGTTTAACCAACACATACTTCTTATACGACTCTAAGAAATATAAACAAACTAAAGGAGCACCAATGGGATCACCTATCTCACCTGCAATTGCTAATTTATTTATGGATAACTTTGAAACAAATGCAATTCAAGAATCTTCCAACAAACCAGAACTTTGGTTACGATATGTTGATGATATCTTCTCCATATGGCCACATGGTAATGAAGCATTACTAGCTTTTTTAAATTATTTAAATAATATTCATCCACAAATTAAATTTACTACCGAAGTAGAAGTTAACGGAAAACTACCTTTTCTTGACGTGTTACTAATTAGGAAACCAGACGGAAGTTTAGGACATACAGTGTATAGAAAACAAACTCATACCAATAGATACCTACATGCTAATTCACATCATCATCCACAACATTTAAATTCTGTTTTAAAACCTTATTAATTAGATCTGCTAGACTAACAGACAGCGAGCATATACACGAAGAAATGAATCTTCTGAATCAAGCTTTTAAACAAAATGGTTTTTCACGTCATCATGTTATGAAAGCAAAAAGGATGAAACAAAGAAGTGACGACGAAGTTAACGATAAGAGTACGTTTACTGTATCAATCCCGTACTTCAAAGGTACTACAGAGAAGATAAGTAACATTCTAAAGAAACACAACATACGAGTAGTTTCTGTACCTGTTAATAAAGTTAAGTCTTTCCTCCGTTCCCTAAAGATATTATTCCTTTAGAAGATCAAGGCATTTACGAAATTCCTTGCGGAGGATGTAACATCTCTTACGTTGGACAAACCAATCGACGTATTTCTGCGAGAAGAGAAGAACACAAACTAGCAGTCCGAAAAGGATGTTTAACTTATTCTCTAGCTGAACATCATCACCAAACAGGACATAAAATCGATTTTGAAAATACAAGAATGCTAGGAAGAGAAAAACATTTATGTAACCGCCTCATTAGAGAACAAATCGAGATAGAAAGACGTCCTAGTTGCATTAATAAACGAGATGATGGAAAAGGTTTACCTAACACTTGGAAACCGTTATTAACTTTACCTCAGGATAGAAGATCCCCAAATATCCAACAAATAGAACAACAAAATATGCAAAACAACATTACCATGATACCGATACGTAATGCTATTGGTTACTCTGGTCCAGCGACACGTTCAAGGTCAAAATCGCATAGAGACTAAGATTGTTATTTATTAATTACTTGAAAAAGCTGCGTGTTAGCGTGGCGAAACGTTGTAATTTTTAATATTTATTACACGTGTTTAAACCCCAAAGATTTTTATTACAAACATGTTTACACGTGAAAGAATAAAGCATTATATATATATATATATATATATATTAGCAACTTTGCCGACAGGTATGTAAAGCAGTTACATAGTCGATTCATCAATAATTATAGCCAACCTAACAGTTGGCAAGTATAAAAATTTCGAATCGCCTGCAGAATAAAATACGCAAGGAGGTTGTACAATAGCAAACAAAACACTGAGAATCACCCGACAGCTGTTTCGTCCTTTTGGGACTCATCGGGAGGAGAGAACTCGAGTGTAAGTTCACTATTGTACAAACGCGCGCTGTCGACTATATGCCCTACTGGAGGGATCACAATATTTAAATGATAAGTTTTCGACATCTAGTGTCGACTCGTGAGCGTTCACGTACGAAATGTTAGCAACTTTGCCGACAGGTATGTAAAGCAGTTACATAGTCGATTCATCAATAATTATTGATGAATCGACTATGTAACTGCTTTACATACCTGTCGGCAAAGTTGCTAACATTTTCGTACGTGAACGCTTTCACGAGTCGACACTAGATGTCGAAAAACTTATCATTATATATATATATATATATATATATATATACAGGGTGGTCCAATCTATACGACACGGTCTCTCAAATGAGAACGCATCAATATGTTGCGGCGATTTTTTGTACATGTATGCAGAGTCTTTGTGGGCATGATTTAAAAAATATTTTTTAATATACAGGGTTTGTCAAAAAAAAGTTAAATGCAAAAGTTGCCATTTTTTAATGGAACACCCTGTATTTGAAAACGAATTTGGATTGTAGAGCTGAAATAAAGGTAAGTTGATGTTACATGCCCTATACCTATCTCAAATAATTTTTGAGATATTTAAAAATTATAAAATTACAACATAAATTTGAAAAATTATTAAACTAAAGTGCTTTATGTGACGTATGAATCTTTATGCCTTATCATAGTAGTAGTGCCTTCGGTAATAAATGAAAACAATAACGTGCTAAAAAAGTTATACAGGGTAGTAAAAAATTGAATTAAATTATAGTCAAATTGAAAGGTGATAAACTCTTTTATTTTAAATGGAACACCCTATATCTGACATCACGAAACAATAGGCTTTTCGAATACCTATCGAACAGTATTAGGGTGTCCCATACCTAACTCAAATAGTTTCTGAGTTATTCGAGTTTATGTTGAAAGTTAATGTTAATTCCATTTAACAAGATTTAATTTTAGTGAAGGTGGCTGTGTGTGTGTACCACTAAGTTGAAACTTTAATCAGTGCACAACCAGGCCTTGCAAATTAATCCTTGACATTGACTTAATCGACAACTTCTACTAGGTGTTCTAAACTCAGAAGCGAACATGCTTAACTAATTTCATTTATAAATTGTACAAAAAATATGAAATTACCCCATCTTAACGTTAGATCTCTGACTGCTAACCTTTTGGCTGTGAAGGACTTTGTTTTCAACATGAACTGCGATGTTATGGGTATAAGCGAATCCTGGTTAGCCCCTTACTTTGTGTTAACGTAGTGATCCCAGGTTATAATTTTGAACAAGTCTCTAGACTTAGCAGAGGTGGTGGGATTGCGCTATATACAGGGTGTTTAAAAATACGTTCCGATAATTGGCCCACTTATAGATCTCATCAGTACAAACAAAAAATTCAAAATAAACGTAAGTCAAAAGATTCGTTTCCGAGATAGAGGAAGTTTTGAAATTAAAATTACTAAGTCCAGTTGGAGTGATTCGTCTTATTTATCACGTCAGCTATTGACATAACAAAACAAAATTTGTTCGTTTCTGTCAGCCTAGTTGCCGCATTTGTTGTAATCATTGTGTGGCTGTCATTGTTAGTGTTATTGTTGCTATTGAAGTCAGTTGAAATTTTCAAATATGCCGGAATATACCAACGCAGAAATGGCAGACATGCATTTCATGTATGGCAAGGCCGATGGAAATGCTTATGAGGCACGTCGCCTTTATGCCGAAGCATTCCCAAACTGGGTACTTCAGTGTGCCAAACTTTTTACAAATTTACATTAACGTTTATCCAAAGTTGGATCGTTTAAATCAAGGAACGGTGATGGTGTTCGACCTAGATCTACTCCCGAGGCAGAACTTAACATTTTAAGAAGAATTAAAGAAAATCCTGGTACTAGTACTAGAAGACTCTCTACTGAAACAAATATTAATTCTTCCCTAATTTGGTGAATGTTACGCGAGCATCAATTGCACCTATACCATATTCAAAGGGTACAGGCTCTTACTGTGCCTGATTATGCCACACGACTGGTGTTTTGTCAAAGGATGCTGACAAAAGTTGCGGAGAACCTAAATTTTACTACGGAAATTTTATTTACTGACGAAGCTGGTTTCACAAGAAATACCATTTTTAATTTCCATAACAGCCATGTTTCGGCCGACGAAAACCCGCACGCCATTCTTGAATCTAAGCGTATGACTAGTTAATTGTACCTTGACTTTTTGCGGAATACATTGCCACTGCTGTTAGAAGATGTGCCCCTCAACCACAGAATTAATATGTGGTTGATGCACGATGGAGCTCTTGCGCATTATGCAGTGTTAGCCAAAAATTACTTAAACAAAAATTGATGGTGGATAAGGCGAGAAGGTTCAATTGCATGGCCACCTACATCTCAAGACCTTACTCCGCTCGATTTTTATCATTTGAGGGTATTTAAAGACATTAGTTTATTCAAGTTCTGTGAATAATTTAGATGAGTTGCGAGAACGAATTGAACATGCCTGCTAGACTGTTCGTACAAATCCGGGACTCTTTGAGAGAGTGCGGCGTTCACTTTTACGGAGATGCGAAATGTGTATACAAATGGAAGGAGGACATGTTGAACATCTTCTTTAAGAATCATTTGTAATTAAAATGTTGTATTTATACTGATATTTGTTCTATTGAAAACCTCGTTGAAATAAATATGACCTTTGGTTTACCCACTTCCTTAGCTGACTTGATAAATACGACGAATCACTTCTACTGAGCGTAAATTATTTTAATTTCAAAAACAAGTTGTATCTCGGAAACGGTTGATTTTTGGACTTTTGTTTATTTTGACTTTTTTGCTTGTACTGATGAGATCTATAAGTGGGCTAAACATCGGAACGTATTTTTTAAACACCCTGTATAAGATTTTACAATAATTATAAAGTATAAAGTTCACTAGGTGAAATTTGTGAACATTATGAGAGTCTGTGGGTGAAATTGAACATAAAAAATAGCAGAATTATTATTGGTGTTGTTTATCGAAACCATACTAACTTTAATAATTTTATCCATAAATTTGAAGATATTCTTTCAAAATTTGTGTTATCTTGTAATGAAATTATTCGCATGGGAGATTTTAATAAAGATGGGTTAAATATTCACGATTTAAATTTGATAAACTTTTTTAATATGCTGGAACCATTTAATTTAAAGAAAATTATCTGTGCTCCAACTTATGTCGGTCCTTATTCATTCACCATACGTGACTATATGATAGTCTGCTGTGATGCAAAAATATTCGATTTAGGTGTCGTAGATGTATATACCGTTGCAGATAACAATTTAATCTAGTGTGATATAATAGTCGAAGAAATAGTTCAAAAGCCTATAAGTAGAACCTACAGAGATTTTTGTAATTTTAACTATCACATATTTTTAAAAGATTTGCAATCCATTCCATTTTTTTACATTTTTTATATAGGCGACATAAATGATAAGTTAGCATATTTAAATAATAACATTTTAGCTATTTTTGACGTTCATGCGCCGTATGTTACTCATTTTCCATACACCGTGCACCATGGATGACATATAACCTAAAACATATATATCACTACGTAACAAGGCAAAAAAATGTAACTCTTTCCGCTCAAATAGTGACTGCCTTCAATACAAACAATTGCGTAACTATGCTACTTTTGCTATCAGAAAGAAAAAAAAAGGTATACCTGGAGACTTGTACTAAAAGAAATTATCGAAGCAACTATGGTCTGCTTTAAAAAATTTAAATGTTCAATCTACAAAAAAAATCAAATGTTCTACCGAACTCACTGAACAATAAAAACGAGTTCAATCGATTTTTCATTAGCGGAATAAGCAGTTCCGTACCAGATACACGTATACATTATGAATACGGCTCTAAAGTAATGACAAGCATACAGAATTAATTTGTTTTTAGAGAGGTTGACGATGAAACTGTAGCCAAAGTACTTAGTACAATCAAATCAGTTTCTGTGGGAACGGATTTGCTAGGAATAAAATTACTAAACTTATGTATTAAACTGCCTGGAAAGTATGTATAGTTCATCAGCTGGCAAAGAAAAAAACAGAATGTTTTTCTGATTTGCGACCTATAAGCATACTTCCAGTGCTTGCAAAACTTTGTGAAAAAATTATATCAACTCAGCTTATATTCCGTCTCAACCAATTGAATATACTTCCTGAGGCACAGTCGGGATTTCGTAAGGGATACAGTTGCGCTACAGCGTTGTTAAGCGTTACTGACGACATTCTGTCAGCTACAGATCAGGGAAAACTCACCGTATTGGTAGCATTAGACTATTCCAAGGCCTTTGATACTATAAATCATAAGTTGTTACTCTCAATTTTACATTACATTGGCCTTGGGAAAGCATTAGATGCCATTTTACGTGATTACCTTAATAATAGATCTCAAGTAGTTAATGGTAATGATCAATTATCTCCTCTCTTAATTATGTCTTCTGGTGTTCCTTGAGGGTCCATCCTTGGTCCATTGTTGTTTTTAATTTATACGGCCTTTATTAAGAATGCTCTTTAAGAATGCAATTATTATATGTATGCAGATGACACTCAGATTTACCAGTTCTTTTCACTCAAGAGACCTTGTACATGCACTTCAAATAATATAATTATCTGGATATACTACACCAGTTATCTCTTGATCATTGTTTAAAGCTAAATCCGGTTAAGTCTTCAATTATGGTTTTCGGGCCTAGAGTTGCCCGCGGTATAGCTTTACTTAAAATTGAAATCAGATGCGGGGGAGAGCTCATATCGCTTACTAAAAAATGGAACAACTTGGGTGTCGTGTTTGATGAGGAACTTGTGTCGAAATGTTTATGGAAAAGTTACAGTGCTCTTAAATTATTATATTCCGCGAGGCATCTATTAAACAGGAAAACAAAGATTACGCTTTGCGACTACCTTGTTCTCTTACAAATGAATTATTGCAATGTTTTGTATCATTCTTGCCTAGATAATACAGATAAAAATAGAATTCAAAGACTCCAAAATGGATTGGTGCGGTTGGTTAAACATGAACAGTAGTCGTATATTACATCTAGCTAGTCTAGTACCAAAGTTATAAATCGTGTAGCTCCACCTTACCTTTGCCATAAAATTAGATACCAACGTGAATGTCGCAAAACCGGCTATATCTATTCCTTTGCATAGATTCGAGATATATAATTGATCTTTTACGTATATATCGGCAAAAATATATAATCTTCTCCTGACAAATTATTTTTCATTTTCTACGTCATTCAAAAAACTATACCATAGCAGGTTAACTATATAATAGCTCACTTTTGAATTAAATTTGGTAAATGGTCTTTTATTCCTAGAAAAATACTCAGCAAGTCTGTGAATATGATAGAACTATCTACATCTACCCATGTTAAGCAGTATAGTAGAGCTTGCCAGAAGACATATTGTTCCGCCATGTGTATAGATGTTTGCGTCCACGAATGGGTAGTATTATTTATAGCCCAGACCTTCTTCGGTTTTGAAACCGTGTGTGTAAATAAAAGTTGCCCCTGATAATCATTAAATACCTATTGGCATAACGTTTGTCACAGATGTTGTAAGTTCCATTTTATTAGTATACTAGTTGAAACCTCGTACTGCCGGACGGGTGGTGCATGTGTACCTTATGTAAAAAAATTTTTTTTTACTACATACCCCCTCTTCCCCCGATCACCCATTCTTCACCCAATTTAATGTTGATTCCAAGTATATACTTAGTTTTGGGCTAGATCCCTACAGGGGTCGAGTCTGTAAAGGACCTAACAACACACAAATTTCGGATTTAAGTACATAGATTAGGGAGAGTCCACGGCGGTATTTCCTTCGAGCCTTTGTTAATTAATTTGCAAAGTCATACATTCCCGAAAATGTACACTACAAGGTCTGGTTTAGTTATTCTCTGAACATATTCGTTTTGAACCTCAAAGAGAGATCTATGTTATGGATGGTCAGAGTGGGCCCGCATCTCAGTTTGCAATATAGACTTTTCATCGGACTGGAAAAGCTTGTATACAGTACTACAGTTCCACGTCCATAGTCTAATGGAGACAATACGATAGTTATATAGATATGAATCAAGTAACTTTGGTTCTGCTCCCTACTTTGTATGAGCCAAAATTTAGATTAAGTTCATGGATCGACAACATTTCTCGTTTAACGTGAATATGTACAAAGCCTACAGAGTTTGTTATCAAAAATCATATCTAAAAATTTGACATGGAGCAAGCATTTAATGATACGGTTTTTTATAAATATTGCAGGGTCATAGTAGGGAGTCTACAGAAAAGTATTTCTAATTATGTTATTTATAGACTCTTGTAGCTTGCTTGTTATTACTCCTACAGTTTTACCCGATAACTTAATGACCAGATCATCTACATACAAACATTTATGGTCACGAAAGGAATACAACTGGATCCCCACTCTCACCCTAAATCGGCAGTGCTTTAGAAACGATTAAACCAATTTTAACATGTTACCCCTGTTTCCGTAGCTGTGAAGTTTTTGTAGTATTCCGTATGTCTCCGTCATGTCGTATGCCCATTTTATTTCGAAGAACACCGCGACTAGATGTTAATAGATACCAGGAACCATTGCAGCCTACTATTTATCATTCTTTTCAGAAGTTTACCCATGCAGCAGGTGATAGGCTAATAGGCATCTAGCTCCGATTCTCTTTTGTTTTGTAAGTATATTTATTTCAAGCACGATATTTCTCCATACATCTCTTATGTTTGCGACTGATTTAATAAGCGACTTGTATACGTTCTAGCTAATCCTTTTACATTACTAACCCTTTTACATACTTCTAGATTCTCTCTGGTATTTTTGAAGGTAATTACGTTGGTGACACTAAGCTCCCTTCTTAAGCGGTTAAACGCCGTTTTTTGCATAGATTGTCTCCTCAATCTCTGGACACCATTAGAGTACGGCTAATTTAAGAGAACCACCTGCAGCCTTTAGTATGCTTTGTTCTGCTGCTTTTATAATTGTCTGATATATGCTTTATTTTTGCAGTTTCTGGAGCAAAAGATTTTTCCTAAAATCTGTTTCAACCTGTTTTCTCAGTTTTCCATTACTGTACAGGTCATCTTCAACCCACCGTTTGAGAGATGTTGTCGTAGAGCACAAGGTCATTGAAAGATCAGTGGCTGAGAAATTGTGAGAACTGAGAATTGATAGGCTTCCGAGTTTCCGGACAGCTCGTCTTCAATCAATAGTTTGTACTTTTTTTTTGAGTTCTCTTTTTTTCCGTTACCTGTTTCTTACAACTTAAGACCTTGACTTGATGCCGAGTACTCTCGATCTAGTAGTAGATGGTTTTATAATTGTTTGTGTGCTATTAGTGACAAAGACATCTTTCAACATAGTGACCAAATTGGGAACTAATTCTTTCACTAGTTGCGTGACGTCAACGTGTGGTTTCTTTTCCACCATTTTAGCCTAGGACGTGCTTTGCTGCTGGATTGGCAGTATCACCTTTCTTCCAGCTTCAGGGTAGAATTGATTTAATTGAAATATGTGTCTTAACGACATCTCGTGTAACAAGAACATGTAAATAGTAGTAGTAGTTTTAATTTCCTGAAAAGTAAATTCTTTCTATACACAGGGCAATTTTGCGATATCGCCAAGTGTTGGCTTTTTGCAGTTGATGCATCCTAATAGTTAATTGCAAAGTGAACATTGCGTGTTACTAGATCGTTGCGTAGTATAGCCAAACGTTTGGATCTGAAGCATCGCATTGGCGATGATATGTAGAGACGTACAGGCACAGACAAGTATCCGACATTAATTTTCGTTGGTGGATAAGGTGTATTGAAAGTAAGTATGTGGTTGGGTTTATTTTGAAGTTTATCTTCAACTTTTTCTTAATGCTGTGTACTTCCTTAATTCCATAGGTAACGTTTTAATTCAGAGCAAATCTCTTCTGAACTGCAGACTAAGATATATTTACAGTAAATTACACTTTTACTATAGTTTAGTGTATTATGAGAAGTATTCTCTATTTTAGATTCACCTAAAAGTTCTGTACGCAGAAGCTTATTATCCTTGAGCTGCGATTGTGGTTTATATTAATAAATCGTCTTTTATTTTTCTTATACAGGGTGTTTCTGAAAGGTGTGTACACGGCTTTACCAGAGGTTCTCTGGTTCAAAATTGACTGTTTGACCCTAATTTACCTATCACCAAAAGTGCACCATAAGGGCGCCAGAGGGCGTCAAACTTTCCAAAAAAATATTGTATATTTTGAATAACTGTGAAACGGTTTGACGGATTTGGTTCTGCTTTTGTATGCTGGTTGTCTGCTTCCTAAGACGTTTTTCTATGTAATGTGGACAAATTTCTGATGATAGGAAAAGTCGCTTTCATACGGGCACTGTCAAATAAATGATAATATTTTAACAACCGTCAACGATACGAAACCAAAATAATTCTAACAAATATAACGAACAATTTGAAAACTTTTTTCTTTCTTGTTAAATTGCGCTAATGTTATTGTTCGATCAGAAAAAAACTAAAATCACATCCCTGCAAGGCGCGTCCATACGTTTAGAAATTCAAGTAGACTGCTAGTAGGCTATGCGATCAAATCTATCATTTGTGACATTTATTTCCGGATCTTCCAAGACTACTGACGTTTCTATTTTGCGATTAACTACTTGAAAAATGGGCTACACATTTGTCGAACAGACTGATATGCTTTTAGTGTTGAGCTTTTGCAGTGGAAATTGTCGGGAGAGCTTGAGGGTTTACGAAGAAAGGTTTCCAAATCGGATTGACATGATCGCATAGCCTACTAGCAGTCTACTTGAATTTCTAAGCGTATGGATGCGCCTGCATAGATATAATTTCATTTTTTTTCTGATCGAACTATTAACATTAGCGCAATTTTTCCTGGAATCAAAAATTTGTCTACATTACACAGACAAACGTCTTCTGAAGCAGACAACCGGCATACGAAAGCGGAACAAAATTCGTCAAACCGTTCTCGAGTTATTCCCAATATACAATATTTTTTTGGAAAGTTTAACTCCCTCTGGCGCCCTTATGGTGCACTTTTGGTTATAGGTAAATTGGTGCCAATCGGTCTATTTTAAACCAGAAAACCTCTGGTAAAGCCGTGTATACACCTTTTAAAAACACTCTGTATGTTTTCCAACTCCAATTAAACCAAACAGTTGTTTCTCTATAAAGCCACCGTTGACTTTTTTAACAATCGGTAACCGGAACGTTACCACCGACATCAACGTCTATTTTCCTGCCGTGGTCATCATCATTAGGCTCACAATCCGCATCAGAGATAGCTCTACTCTCTGATGCACCCGGACTATGTCACCTTTATTAATATTAATTAGTTTGCATTTTTCAGCAAGTTTGTAACGGAAAAAAAAATTTAATATGACAGTGGTCCCGTGTCCCAACGAAGAGCTCGAGGCTCCGGGTTCGCTAAGTCCCTACTGCTGGCGTGCCCTCTAAGGGATCAATCCTCTATTATTAAACAGGAAAAACTAAATATGTCACTGTACTAAATAATTTCAATTATTTTCAATGATGATGATAGATGACGAAATCGTCAAAAATGACGTCACAAGGCCATTGTGACCAATAATTTTAAATAGAACCCTATGGCAAGGGTACCAAAAACCTATTCAATGATACTAATTTTGTTTGTGTTTATGGCAGTTTTGGCAACTAGTTTTAAAATTACTGGTCACAACGGCCTTGTGACATCATCTTTGACAATTTCGTCATCTATATAGTAGGAAATTTTACAACCTTTAATATTCAGTTTCCAAATTTTACTTGTTTATGTATAATCGCTCCAAAGATAAGTATGGGGGAGGGGACTTTTGAGAAGCACTGTATATTAAAATGCATACAATGATGTTCGTACTTAAAGTGCATATTTTGATGTTTTTTTGGACCTAACATTTTTTTTCTAAATACAGTTAGGTATTGAAATTATTAGGTTGTAGCAATTTATGTGATTTTTCAGAGTAATGTTGGTGACAAAAATAGGTGATTACAAAATGAAAAATTCACAAAGAAAGTCAAAATTTTTAATTTCGTTCGCGAATTTGACTTCCTCGTTTTTTTACGGTTGTACTTATATATTAAATACATTGATGACGCAACTATCTTTTTTCCTGAATACTAATGTACAGGGTAGGATCAATAAGTAGTAGAACTGAATTTCTGTAGCACTAATGGAGCGGCGGAGGGGGTCGAAGCACTAGGGCCTGGAAGTGGGGAGCTTTCCAAAGAGGCTGATATTTGTTTTCAGTAGCCTGCAAGCAAGCCGACTCTATGAACCTCTGTTAAATAGTGTCATCGCGATCCAAGATCAAGAGATGTTTGAGTGGCATAAGCTGAGAGAGGCGGGAGTTTATCGAAGACGACCAGCACTGCCGGTCGCCCATCAACTTTAGGGATTGATGAAAATGTGGCTAAAATGGAGGCGCTCCTGAATGCTGAGCGGCGCACAAACATTTGGTGAGTTAGCGATTTCTTACGGTATCGTCCAAAACATTATTACCGAAGATTTGGCCATGCGAAAGTTGTGCGCTACGTTTGTGCTAAGAGTTCTGAGTGATGAACAAAAAGTAAACCGTGTGCAAATTTCTCAGGAAATTTAGAACTGTGTCCAAGAAAACTCAAATTTCCTTGACACGGAGTACAACCCGGAGACCAAACGCCAGAGCGCCGAGAGTGGCACACCATCAACTCCCCGTGCTCGAAGAAAGCCAGAATGAACAAGTCAACGGTCAAATCCATGCTCATCTGTTCTTTTTACGGTCGTGGTGTGGTCCACAGGGAGTTTGTACCACATGGACAAACTGTGAGTGCTAGATGGGCGTGCTTGAAGGTCATCCACGTGCGGCCAAACATCGTCAATGCGGCTCAAACTGGACTTCAAGTGAAACCGATACAGCTCAGTAGAAGACGTCCAAAGGGCTGTGACAGCATCTCTAAAGGGGATACCGCAAAGCGAGTTCCAGAAGGTGTACGCGCAGAGGTAATCACAATGGTGATATTTCGAGTACTATACCAAAGATTTGTACTGATTAGTTCAATAAAAAATGTAAATTAATTCATTCCTACTACTTATTGATCCTATCCTGTATATTAAAATGCATTTAATGATATTTGTACTTCAAGTGCATATTTCCCCTATTCTTTTGCTCATAACTTTTATTTTATAATTTCAGTTATTTAAATTATTAGGATACAGGGAATTTATGTAATTTTTAATTAAAATGTCACTAACAAATAGGATGTTCTGATATGAAAATTTAATAAAGAAAGTCAATATTTTAGATTTCGATCGCGAATTATACTTAATCATTTTTGCAGTCAGGTAGTGGTCCTCTACTTTCCTGAATCTGAGTGTATACTAAAATTCATACAATGTTTGTACTTAAAGTTCATATTTTGACTATTTTTTGCACTTAACTTTTATTTTAATTTTAGATATTGGAATTATTAAGATACGGCAATTTATGTAATTTTTAAGTAAAATATCGGTAACAATAATAGCATTCTGATATTGAAATTGCACAAAGAAAGTCAAAATGTTTGATTTTGATCGCGAATTTTACTTCCTCGTTTTTTGCGTTAGTTTCCATTTTCCCTGGTGCTCCAATTTGTCTTAACTTAGAACAACTAGGAAACGTTTACAGTTGTCGTTACTTATTATACAAATTGATGACGCAACTGTTTTCTTTTCTGAATATGAGCGTACATTAAAATTCACATTTAATTTTACACAAGTTCAAATGATTCCATACATATTAATAGTTAATGGTCGATTGAAACTGTATGTTTTACACATTTTATCTCTTTAGATTTATAATACGGATTCAAATCAAAATGTAGAAACCTCTTAAATGTTTTGTTATTCACAGAAAACATGGAAGTTTAAGAATAGAATTAACAATTATTAAATTCATACATTTCTCGTAATGTTCATATCTCGTGCATTTAAGTATATTTTTGAAATAATATAAATTACTTTCACAAGTGCTTCACAATGCTCATTAAACATTTATTTACTTAGTATGAAGAAATCGTATAAAAATCTGAAAAAAAAAAATTTTTTTTTTAAAAACGCCGTTCCATTTGTTGAATATACAGAAATTGAAGACAAATTGCTATAATATTTAAGTACCAAAGTTCTATTACGCGTGGCTAGATGTTGTTAAAAAAGTGACATTTCTCGAAAGCGATATTGGTGAGGCAGATCACTTTCAAGCCAATGAATTTATCGATTCTTAGTTTTATTTCTTTAAATGAAAACATTTCTACAATTTCGAAAACAGTTAACAATAGATTTTTGTAGAATGAATTTAATAATATACGTATTTATATTTTGACCCTATTATTATTATAATTTTTTTAAATAATAATAATGGATATTATTTATTAATTAATTAACTGCTAATCTAAACCTGATATGTGTTTTCGGCCATAATACACACTTTCTGAAAATGTTTTAATTTTGTACCACAATTTATTAAATTAATTATACCATTAATCATCGTTTAGTATATAACTCTTTACGCTTTTAACTTTTTAGCGACTTTATATTTTTAAATTTTCAAACAATAAAAAAATTCCATATGATACGGTCCTTACTGGTCACACTGTATATGTTTTTTATAATTTCTGTATTTTTAATACTATTATTATTATTAAGCATATTATTTATTTTGTTTAATTTATCTATCAATAATTCTTATATGTTCTCGTGTCATTCTCATATCTTCACTTTATACTTTTGCTTTACCCAACATCTTCATTTATATGTCTTTTATTCGTTCTTTCACTTTGTTGTTTATCTTCTAATTTATTTTTTAATAACTAAAAAGCATTAACGCAAATTGTTTGTTTTTCTAAATGATTATCATTATTTACGAGTACCTTCATGTTAATGATTTCATCAATCACTACACACACATAAAATTATTATTATTATCATTCTCATTATGTAAGTATATGAGTAGTTATTTCGCATTTATTTATTTTGCTATTTTAAATAACATATCTTTAGTTTCTTTTATTACTATTATTGTTACAATTAGGTACACTCATGAAATTTAAAACTTGGACACCACAATTTCTGTAAACAAAAGTTTGCATATTGTGAAGCGGGCTTAAGGGTATCATTTACAATTCTAACAGCAGGTAGTCTCAGCAGGGGTTATCTTATAGAAGGACTGTAGAATGAATCATTACACTAAGCACGTTTTAGAAAATAGGTAATTTACGTTGCTTACTTAATTTTTTCTTTAAAGAATATATTTGAAGGTATCGCTAATTAAACACCATAGCTCGATTAATTATCGAATCAAAATTTTGTTTAGGAAATGTTTACAAAATAAAATTAGAAATAATTTTGATTTAAAAAACGTCTACAAGCAATAACTTTTAAATTAAATCAAAAACTAAACATGGTTATTTGGGTTGACTGATTATTACTTATTTTTAAATAAATCTAACCTACTAATTATTGTAAGTTATTAAAAAAATCATTAAACTCTCTATTCATAATATTTAGTCCTTACAAAATGTATATTTTATGACGTTTCATTTTTTCTGTAGTTAATATAAAAGTGAAAATAAAAACTAAGGCAATTCTTATTGTCAACGTATATATTTAGTTTTTTGACAAGAATTTATTACATAATTATAATTAAGATACCAAGTTATAGTTTAAAATTAAATGAAAACTTTTTTTTAAATAAAGGTATTACTATATAAATAAATATAAGAAATCAATAATGGGTGTGACCTCCATTATTATTGATACATTCTTGGAGGCGTCTGCTCATTGACGCTATCAAGGTATCAATATAATTAATATTAATCGTTTCCCATGCGGTATCAATGGCTGCAATTAGTGCATTACGGTTTACTGGTATAAAATTTGGCCCTTGTTGTCTTCGGATAACAGCAAGTATTCGAGCCCAAACATTTTCGATAATGTTAAAATCTGGGCTTTTGCTGGCCAGGGTAACAGCTCCAAGTTATTTTCGTATCCAATTGCGCACAACCCGCGAAGTATGAATAGGGGCGTTGTCCTTTAACAACAAAAATACATTATGAAAATGTTAATTCAACAGATCCCGAACTATTTTTGGAGAAAGTATAGTGAAATAAGAATACTTACTTGTTGGAAAATATAATCTTCGTCTGGATAAAACACTTCGACTGAAGGTTTCATAATAGTTTCCAAAATATCTAAATACGCAGCAGAATCAAGACGTCCATCGATAGCCCAACAAACTCCTGGAGCGCGCTAACCCAACCCCACACATTCACAGAAAAATAACCACTTCGTTTTTTAGGACATATGTGATTATTTTCGTAACGAGTTCCTTCCATTCTAAAAACTTTTAGTGGTCCATCGTTGCGGCTATTGAACGTTTTTTCGTCGCTAAAAATCACTGATTCCAAAATTCCAAAGGTTCGTTCACATATCGCCTTGCAAATTCCAGACGACGTCTCATATTTTCGTCATTGAGAACTTCTTTCGCAGCAGCATTATACTTCTTTATTCCCATCTCCTTTAATCTTTTTTGTGCAGTTATACGGCATCCGGGAAAATGTGTATCTGCTATAGCCCTGAGTATGTAGCAAATGGTTGTTCTGTTACGTAATGAAACAACTCGAGATCTTGAGCAGTGTAGATACTTTAGGTCTACCACTTCCGGCTCTTTCCAAAGTGTGTTCAAGATTCCATTTTACTCGGTAATGCCCTACGGTGCTTTTTGGTATATCTAACATACGTGAAATTTCACGCACGCTACGGCCCGCCGCTAATTCCGAAACAATCCGCGCTTTCAAATCAGCACCGAGATGAGGTGGCATTTTCACAACACTTGAAATTTTAAACTAAAATCGAATTTACATTTCTTATATTATTTATTGGTTCACACTACCCCTTCTCAAACAGTAGGTAATTGTTTATTTATTACATACTTTTAATGACCAATGTAACAACCCTTAGAGCAATATGACTCAAAGGAAGTAAATTAAACAAGCAATGATATTCTATTGTTATTGAAACTTATTCATAAAGTAAAAGTCATTTCCTTATAATGCTAATGGACAGGATTTTCTTTTAAGTATTAAGATTACAATAGAGGACTTATAAACTTTCGAAAATATCTAATTATAAATATTTACACTGCAATTGCGCTTTTTCCTTAATAATTTCTTAGCAATAACATACACGTTCTTGGTTTTAAGTTGTCATAAATTTGATATGATATAAATTTGTGTTTCTAATATTACATCACAAACTAATCTTTATTCGCCAAAAAATTGTTGCTTAAGTTGTAAAGCTTCGTACACACTTGAACAACAAACCGAGCAACAAACATAACAACGAACCGAAAGTCAAACAGAACGACAAACGATGTTTTATGATTTCCACAATCCGAACAACAAACGGAACGTTTGTGCTGTTCCCATAATTATTTTCAGTAGTTTTCAGTTCATATATATTTATTATTGAGAAGAGAAAATTGCGGAAAACAAGAAGATAGTGCCAACCAAATTGTTACGCACAAAGAAGAGTAAAAATTATAATTTACTTCGCTTTTTTTTATTTTGGAAATTTCCCGCCCAAATGATGCTAATAGGGACATCATTTTTTCTTGCATTTTTAAACACTGATTAATTTCAAAAAAATTTCTTCTGCAACTTCATAATATTACCTAAAACACAACAAACCCACAAAAGGGAGGACAAAAAATAAATAATTTAATTCTCCCGCATAAGTTTGTTCGCCGTTTTGTTTAGATTCGTCCAAACGCATTTACTTTGATGTCGGACTAAAAATCGACAAGTTGCGGGAACGCCGCAAACCGTTCGTGGAACAATCAGGACTTGCGAATCTGTTCTAAAATTCGTACGTAGCACCGTCCAAATTAATGTTCCGATTGCCGTTCGGTTCGTTGTTCTGTTTGTTCCTCGGTTTGTTGTTCAGGTGTGTACGAAGCTTTACAATAAGCATATTAATATGAACTATACCTTATGAAAGGAGAGTTATGTTACTATAATTAACGACTTAACGTTACGTTAGTAGATTCCATTTACTATTTACACATATTTTCTTGGAACATTCGATAATTAACTATCGGGATATGATGACCCTATACTTCGCAGGTTGTGCGCAACTGGATACAAGCAAATAACTTGGAGCTGTTACCCTGGCCAGCAAAAAGCCCAGATTTTAACATTATCAAAAATGTTTGGGCTCGAATACTTGCTGTTATCCGAAGACAACAAGGGCCAAATTTTATACCAGTAAACCGTAATGCACTAATTGCAGCCATTGATACCGCATGGGAAACGATTAATATTAATTATATTGATACCTTGATAGCGTCAATGAGCAGACGCCTCCAAGAATGTATCAATATTAATGGAGGTCACACCCATTATTGATTTCTTATATTTATTTATATAGTAATACCTTTATTTAAAAAAAAAAACGTTTTCATTTAATTTTAAACTATAACTTGGTATCTTAATTATAATTATGTAATAAATTCTTGTCAAAAAACTAAATATATACGTTGACAATAAGAATTGCCTTAGTTTTTATTTTCACTTTTTATATTAACTACAGAAAAAATTGAAACGTCATAAAATATACATTTTGTAAGGACTAAATATTATGAATAGAGAGTTTAATGATTTTTTTTAATAACTTACAATAATTAGTAGGTTATATTTATTTAAAAATAAGTAATAATCAGTCAACCCAAATAACCATGTTTAGTTTTTTGATTTAATTTAAAAGTTATTGCTTGTAGACGTTTTTAAATCAAAATTATTTCTAATTTTATTTTGTAAACATTTCCTAAACAAAATTTTGATTCGATAATTAATCGAGCTATGGTGTTTAATTAGCGATACCTTCAAATATATTCTTTAAAGAAAAAATTAAGTAAGCAACGTAAATTACCTATTTTCTAAAACGTGCTTAGTGTAATGATTCATTCTACAGTCCTTCTATAAGATAACCCCTGCTGAGACTACCTGCTTGTAAATGATACCCTTAAGCCCGCTTCACAATGTGCAAACTTTTGTTTACAGAAATTGTGGTCTCCAAGTTTTAAATTTCATGAGTGTACATGAGTGTAGCAATTCCATAATTATTTTAATATTTCTAATAGCATATAAACATAGGTAACTGTATTTTTTTGTATGTTGTTCTGCATTATTTATGTTTTTTTTTTATTTTATTTTATTCTTCGCCGAAACTGGCATCGGTATTTTAACTAAAGGAAGAAAACAAATTATTTATTTCTTCTAGCCTAGTTTAAAGTTTTTGCTTTATTCTGCCTTTTTTTATAATTTAAAACAATATCTGGCTTGTCATAGTCTTAGTGCAATCTATTGTTGCCGACCTTCCCAGTGTAACAGGTTTCCCATATTCGAAGCGCCCATTTTATTTTTAAATAAATCAAAGAAAACGCAATTTTTTTTCTGTTTGTCTTGAAAATTATTTAATTTGGTTCAAGTAGATTTGTTTACATCAATTTTTGAATATGATATCTCGTAAATGGTAGCCCTGAGCCTGTACGGCATATTGTGCCCGTTCTGCAGCGTTTTCCATGGTTTTATTCAGCATTTCGACTGGAATGGCGGCTATTTCTTGGCGGTTGTTGATTTTTAGCTCTTCTAGGATTTTTGGCTTGTTGACGTAAACTTTTGATTTCAAATAACCCCACAAAAAGAAATCATCATTTTTTGATATCAAACAGCCAGGAAACAATTACTTCAAAAAATCAAAATCGTCCTGTAAAAACAAGTAATGCCTCATACGCTTTCGACGAATAATTGTCATCATATCGCGATAACGTTCCTGATTAACAGTAACCGTGTGACCATTATCATCTTTAAAAAAGAACGGCCCAATTTAAACAATTTTAGAGCGTTCGCGTGGTTTGTACTGTTCTATGTTAAAAATCTGTTTGAAATGAGGCTTTAAACGACGTACGTCATTAGTCAATTTGACATCACTGTCCAAAGTTATAGTGTTGCTTGATGGGCGCTTCGAATATGGGCAACCTGTCACTGTATAGCAATTTCTTGGTGAATGATTTTCGCCAGACGTAAGCAACTTACTGCTGTTCTGATGTTTACTGTCAAGTTGAAAACAAAATAAAAAGTGATAAGGTATACATTTTCACTTGTATTTGGGCTTGAGATTAGTTGAATGATCATATCACTGGAACTCAGATTCCAATAAAATCAGATTGGATTGAGTATTACTACTTCTTAATTAACGAAGATGCAGTCTCTCAAAACTTCAACATGGAAAAGAATTATACAACAAACCTTGATAAAAAAGTAATCAATTAGATTTAATCAAGTTCAAGCACTTGTTGATTTGTTTCGACTCTGAAAGATTCTAAACCAGATCTCGGACACTAAATTTGCATAAAAAAATCACCCCACGTAAAGATTAAACATAGGATAGATAATCTAGGATTGGTTTTACCGAATTCTATAACAATAACTTTCCAAAACTACAAAATATCAATAAAGCCAAGTAAGTAATTAAACACAGAAGTACATAGAAGATGAAGAAGTAGCCGCATATGACTCAGCAAGATTTACATTGGCTTTGCTAACTGTTTCCATTTCTAAATCTCCAGAGATACTTTATTCACATGTCCATGACAGTTTCTAACAATATACTTTTTGAACGGCATATGTCTACATGGACTTAAGAATGTATTTGTTAAATCTAGTTTAGAAGGTGTATCTAAAGTCTTACACAATTTGGTATATTTAAAACCAATACCTTTTTGTTTATTTTTGATATGGGTTTTCTAGCTCAACGTTTAAATCATACCTCAATATCTAACTGCATTCGGATATGGTATCTGTGTGCTATTTATGTTTGTGAAATGGAGATAAACGAATTTTGTTTTGCTCTATTTAATTCACTAATGATTGGTTTAGGAATTGATTTGACTAGCAGATATTTGCAAATTTCTTACTGTTCTTTATGACAACTGGCGACTTTCACTGATAATATCCAGATCCAGCTTCGTTATGTAATTTTCGGATTATTATCCATACGCTAGCATAGCAACTATTAAGACAAACTCATAGGAGAAAGCACAAAAAAAAGTGTCTGCAATTTATAGAAACCCGTGATAGCAAATACTTCATTAAAAAAAAAAGTAAAAGTGTACTCACACACGAACAGGAGGTGGAAACTTATTCCCTTGTTGTACGGGATGATTTTACTTAGGTTTATACTAAATAATTAACACATGTATAATTGTTCTAATTTCAGATAATGTTCAATGTAGCACCTTTTACAGACGAGTCACGAATCCAAAGAAAATGGGTCTTTTCGACCAAAAGTCCCTGGACAAATTCATAACACAAAAATTAATCCCAATCGCATAAGTGTAAACACAGTTGTCTATACTCTAGGGAGAAATTGATTTAAAAATTAATTTTTAATTACGAATTTTCGTTTGTTCGTAAATAATACCGTCACAACTTGTTGATTTGTCTCAATTCTGAAAAATTCTAAATCAGATCTCGGACACCAAATTTGCATAAAAAATCACTTCACGTAAAGAATAAACATGGGATAGAGAATCTAGAATTTGTTTTTACAAATTCTATAACAAGAACTTTCCAAAACTACAAAATATCAGCAAGGCCAAGTAAGTAACTAAACACAGAAGTACATGGAAGATTCAATATGAGGAGAATTTCCATGTGATGAAGAAGTAGCCGCTTATAACTTGGCAAAATTTACATTGGCTTGGCTAACCGTTTCCATTTCCAAATCTCTAGAGAGGTACTTTATTCCCATGCCCATGACAGTTTTTTTACAGTATACCTTTGAGCGACATACACAGACTTAAGAATGTATTTGTTGAATCTAGTTTAGAAGGTGTATCTAAGGTTTTACACAATTTGGTCTATTTAAAACCAAAACTTTTTTGTTTTATTTTGATATGGGTTTTCTAGCTCAACGTTTAAGTCATTCGCATATGATATTTATGTTTATGAAATGGACATAAACGAATTTTGTTTCGCTTTATTTAATTCATAAATGATTGGTTTAGGAATTGATTTGACTAGCAGATATTTGCAAATTCCTTGCTGTTCTTTATGATAACTATATCATTCATCTGCAAAGATGACGTTCCTTCCATCCTTTAGCTCGCGTATATATTAGAAAAATGATAGCTCCCTTCACTTACGCTGCGATATTATTTATTTAAAAATAGATGTCTTTTTGTTAGATGAATAGCTCAGGAAACATCTACTTCTGAAAGATCTATTGTGTAATATACCGTGTGTCCCACGAAAAAGTTGACATAGACAATTAGTATGTTATATTAAAAATTATTCTCAGAGTGTATTTTACTAAACAATCAATAAAATAAGATATTTTTAGGTTATTTTTGTATACATTTTATTTATAAACCGAATGAATTTTTGATTAATAAGCGGTCTTTGTGGACTAGTTTTTTAATTTGCCGCCTAGTAATATTTTGGGCTCTCTAACTAGAGTTTGATTTCGATTACAGTATATATTTTTAAATAACTTTATTATTGATATTGTAATACAATTTTTAAAGTGAATTTAACAGTTTCAAAATAAATTAAGCTCATTTCATAAAAATGCACATATAGCATTTTAGCGATGCAAACCAGGAATGTGCTGACAAAAGAGGAAACAATATCCGCAACTTTGTCACATCATTATCACCTACTCGACGTATAAATAAGTAAGGCAAGCAGTAATTAGACAAGTGCAGACATAAATAAGTCAACAAGTCAAGTTAATCAATCGATCAATCCAATACATCGTTCAATTCGCGCCGTCAAGTTTCATATACGTCAGAACCCATTCGATACAAGTGTATCGTCTGTAAGTTTTGCACAGAATTAATTATTCGCAAATTGCGGTACCTTATAGCTTCCGATCCAACCCTGCGGCAACAAAATGCGCCATTTAGTCGAGAATGACGCCACAAATCAATGTATCTGTTTAAAAGGGACGGTAGTATACTGATAGTTGTGGTAAAACAGTTTATCAGTTGTTATTTAGCTGTAGTATCCTATTTAAGTTATTAATATTTCCAAAAAAAAAGTTATTAGAAAGAAGTTGTTGGAACATTTATTGCCTATAACTTTAATATAAACTATTTTTTTTTAAACCTAATCTTCTTTTCGATAAAAATTTTAGTCTTAAAACAATAAAGGAAGAGCGAACGCGCGGCAGTCTTCAAAAGATTGTCCCACCCTATCGCATAAGCTAGTTTCTTCTTACGCGTGTGATTTCTTTTTATAATTCATACTTGCAAATGCCTAGTTTCTGGCGCAATGGGACAAAAATACAAAACAAATTCTACACCTAAATATCTTATTGACAAAAAAAATACTGTTTAAAAATTTTGAATAATTTATATCTCATTTAATTATATCTTATAATTAGTAATTAGTAACAAAATGAAAACGTTTAGATGTCACTTTATTGTCATAAAATGTATGTTAACCATCTGGCAGCAATAAATATCATGCATGTACCTACATTTACAACTTGTCAATGCATACAATACGTAAAACCAATTATTATTAATTCATTATGTGACAGATAAAATTAAATTTCCCTTTGCAACAATAATCAAATCACCACATTCAAAAATCAGATGAATTAATAATTATTAAAAAAAAGTATGACGAATAAGCGAACAATCTGTTTTTGAACAATTTGTAATGTATTTGTAATACACTAATTAGATACCCTGGTTGATATAAATCGCTTGTGTTTACCTATTACATTGTGTATTAGTTTATGTTGTATTATAAATAAAATATTTTATATTAATGATTATTATATGTTCAGTTGGCTCATATTTTAAATAAAAACCTTTAATTTGACAATATTGTAATAAGATTTTTATATTTTACTATAATTTACGTGCATTTATGCTGGGTTACTACAGTTGCCGTGACAAACCCGTGGAGTAGTCGAGTGGTGTTGAGGTGATCAAATTAGAGTTTTGTATGGAAAATTCTTATCAGTATTAATATATTCCGGGTGACAATAGAAATCACACTTTGTAGCTTTTTAAATGTTTAAAAATATAAAAATGTGAGAGCTCATACTAGACAAAAAGAATTGTATTAAGACTTAATTAAATTTTATTTTAATGTCAGCAACAAGTTGAAATACATACAAATTAATTCATTATTAAATAAAAATCAAAATTATGTGACTTTAAATTTTATTAATACCTTTTCTTCAGTTGAAGATAAAAATATTGTTTTAGGTGATTAAAAATGTAAAAGAATTGTTTAGGCAATACCCTTTTAGTAAAGAAAGTATTTCCTCCAACGTAATAAATACTAATATAGTAATAAAGTCAAAATGTTATTCACAAACAAATATAATTTTTTTTAAACTAATTGAAGGAAAGAATAATTAGAAAGAATAAAAATGCATAGATTAACAAGTTTTAAAAACAACATGGTTTTTAATAATACAAGCTGGAAAAATTTATTGCCTTATCCACAAATATTATTAATCTTTTTGTAGGTTAGCTTTATTCTTCTAAATTAAGTGTCATTTAGTTAATGAGTTTCGTATTCTTTAATGCGTCTTCTAATATTAACTTTAGCAATAAAACGCTTTTAAGCGCTTACGGGTAAATGTTACTTTCTAATCAAGAATTTAATAGCACAAATTTGTTTTAATAATAAAATATGGATTACTTACTCTTAATTACATAAGTGCTTAATTACGTTAAAGAATAAAAATATTTAAATTTGGGGTAATTTTATGTAAATTCGACTAATACCAACGCTAATACGTATTTTTTCCTTTTTTGAATGTTTTCTGTAGTTTTTAAATGTGTAGATCAACACAAAAATATATGTTTAATCCTTCAATTATTATTAATTTTTTTCTACATACGTTTACAAATTTCTTCAATTCTTTTTGCCGACTCCATCTCTGCTTCTTTCCACGTCTATCATTTTCTTCTGGTATATTTTCACTTCTCCATCCTATGTTTTCTGTGCTTTCCTCTTTTTTTAATTTTATATTCCATATTTGCTTTACTTTTTTTTTGTTAAGGGGAAAAACCTGTGTGCAGACACTGGTGGCCAGATTGACCAGTAGCGTCGGGTTGGCAAGTTGTTATTGCCGACTGACTAAGAAACCACTCTTTGTCCTCGTTTTCTCTTATCCGGTACCGCCATTTGGCATTTCTTTAAATAGGTAAGAGTACGGCTTGGTCTGTTCTAGATGTATTGCCTTGCCTTTCTTGTTTATTTTTTATTCTTTTCTAGTTTGTTCTTACTTTCATCTTCTTTCTTTTCTTCTATTTTTTTTTATAATATTTTTTATCATTTTAGTTATTGCATCCCAGTTTTCAATTCGGCTACGTTGTTTTGTGTAATATGTGTTTGGCATATATTGTTAGCTTCTTCTTTATTTTTGGGGAATTTTTGACATTTATAAATGGTGTGAATTGAGTCATCTTTATCGATGCAATACTTGCAAGTATCATCTCCTTTTCTTCCTATCCTTTTTAGTAGGTATTGAAAACTCCGTGCCCTGTCATGGCTTGTACGAAAAAATAGTTAATGTTGCCTCAGCTCCTCTCTGCCCATTTTTTTATGGTGTTGATGTAT
Organism: Abscondita cerata; assembly: GCA_030710515.1. NCBI lineage: Eukaryota > Metazoa > Arthropoda > Insecta > Coleoptera > Lampyridae > Abscondita > Abscondita cerata. The sequence goes on from JALBCR010000281.1 coordinate 79,091, forward strand.
GTTCTTGTTGTTTCTTCGTATTTGTCCCATCGCTTTTACCATTTCTCTATGAGTTTTTTTCTTTCTTTTATTTTGTCTTTATTTTGTTTTTTGTAGTAGTTTGCATTTCTTTCTTCTATTTTGAGATTTAGCGGTGGGATTCCTGCGATCACTTGGATGGTTTTAGTTGGAGCAGTTCGTCTAGTTTTCTTTTATAAGTATTATACCGTAGAATTTCGCACCATATCGGTGCAACATACACCACAGAAGACGTCACTGTCGCTGCGAGTAATCTTTTCTTTTCTTTCGAAGAAGTTTCTAACCTGAAGGTAATAATGTTTAGTATTTTTATGGGGTTGTTTGCTTTTTCTTCTATTTTTTGTATATATATTCTTTTTTTTTTGTTTTTTTCTAGGTATACTCCTATGCATTTCAGGTATGGTTGGCTTTCGATTTGTGCATTATTAAAATTTATTTTTATTGATTTTGTTTTCTGTTTTGTCAGTAGCATTATTATTTTGGTTTTTTCTGTTGCTATTTCCAGTTTAATGTTTTTTAGTTGTTCTAATGTTTTATATAATATGTGTTTGGTCTTTTCTTTTAAGTTTTCTTTGTTCTTGTGTTTTGTAATGATAGCTAAATCGTCTGCAAACGTTATTAGTCGTACGTCCTCTTTGACTTCTATGTTTAATATTCTGTCATACATAGTAGAGATCCGAGTATGGATCCTTGTAGTACTCTTGAGGTAATTTCAATTTTTTCTTCTTTGTCTATTATAATACTTCTGTCACTTAAGTAGTTTTTAATTATATTTACTAGGTAGTCACTTATTCTAATTTTCACTAGACGTTTTATTATTTCTTCCCAGGAGGCTGACTTGCAAGCGTTTTTTTTGTCTATTGTAACTAGTAGAATTTGTTTCTATTGCATAAATACTTTTTATTTTTTCTAAAGCGTCAATACCCGACAGACCTTTTCTGTACCCAAATTGATTGTGGTTTGGAATGTTCTTCTCTTTGAGTTCGTTGTCAATTTTATTTTTTATAAGTTTTCGTATGCTTTCTTATGACGTCTAGTAAGCATATTGGTCGGTAATTGGTTTCTGTGTTATTTAGTTTGTTTGGTTTATCTATTAGGATTAAGTTAGCCAAATTTTTGGAAATTCTCTTTTTCCTTTCTCTACTACTTTTCTGAGCTCCGGCAGTATGTTGTCTGGTCCTGGTGTTTTGTTTTTGTAGTTTTTAATGCTTTTTAATTTCTTCTTCGGTAATTTTATTTATTTTTTCTTTATTGTTAGAGTTTCTTGTTTAGTTATCTGTACTTGTTTTTGTAATTTTAGTTTCTTTGTCGCTATTTTATATGTTGTGCTCCAAATGTCTTCTTCTAATTCTTTACATAAAATCTTCCATTTTTTCTTTTTACTTTTCTATAGGCTTTTTTTTAATAAAAAGGTTATACTTATGCTTTTTCTAGATGACTCCATCTATCACGACAGTTGATTTCGCTCTATAAATGAGTATGCTTTCTACATCCAGTTTTATTCTTATATATGTGTTTTTTAGTCTACCCGTCCTTATTATTGTTTTTATTTTCTCAAGTACTTATCTCATTTTTTTATTAGATAGTCATTCTAAGGGCAATTTGTTGATATGAAAGCCTTTAAAGCATCTTGGGCGTTTACTTTTTCCAATGATTAACGGATTTTCTATATTATGCACAACTTGAACTCTAAGCTGTTATCTACTATGACCTTACTTAAGAATGCCTGGAAATGGAAGGTAGAATTACATGTATTTTTTTCAAGAAAGTTTTAAATAAGTGGCCGTGGCCGTTATCGAGAGGTGGTCTCTATTAGGAGGGTCATTAATATGGACATTTCCGTATAACTGGTTTTTGACTTAGAAAACTTGGTCGGTTTTAAAGGTGACCACTTTTAAGCGGAGGTCTAAAATAGAGATTTTACTGTAACAGTATTCATTACCAATGGTATCTATTACTCTTGACAAACTAAGAAATGCAAAATTTCTTTAAACACTGGACTGTTTCAAAAACAATAAAAAAGTACACAGCTTTCACTTCTCATAATCGTGAGCTCTTCCAATTCTTAAGATACTCAATTATAACTCACGATCTTAAACTTATTGCCTTTGTTTATTTAGGTGATATTTCATCATCACTCAAAATTTTCATTATCATCTAAATGTTTCCGACAATATAATTTCAAAAGTAAAAAGATCTGGACTTACTATCGATAAGATGAAATGTATCTTCTGTAGACCTAAACTCAAATATCTGGGTCCTCAATGCAACGACAAAAACAAAGTAACCGAATGCGACTTCCCAGTAATGTCACTCAAGCAAGTCGTTTTAAAGCAATAACAAGTTTGTACAGAAGATTTATACCGAACTCCTAACTAATGTGACAAAAAAAATTTATTTGGACGGAGGATTATACAAGGGCTTTTATTATAATCAAAATACGATTAATTTCAGTTCCATTTTCAAGTATCTAGATTTTCCACTCCCTTTAATGTACAATGTGATACTTCAGAGCATGGTTTGGGTGCAGTTCTTTTACTCAGAAGAAGAAAAACCTATCAAATTCATAAGTAAATCACAGTAAAAAACGAAAGACATTTTACAGTAACCGAACGGGAATGTTTAGCTGTCCTCTATGCTGTTCAACGTTTTAGGCCTTATACTGGAAGTGCTGAATTCAGTTACAACTGACTACTATAGTTCACTATGGTTTTTTTAGTCGATGGATTGTATCACTACAACAATTCATAGAAAAGGGAAATAACTTCTAGTACCAGATTTCGTTTCTAGTTTGCTTTCCCCATTCGCATTCTCCTTCATAATCGTAGACAATTACCATACAAATAAATAAATAAATAAATTCGTAGATAATTGTTCTCAATTTACATCTAAAAATTTTAGTAAACTCATGACATGTAAAATCCGAGGTCAGTTCTGGAAGTTTATTTTAATGTGTTATTATATATTGTAAATTAATAATAATGACAACAATTAAATTAATTTAGGTTTGAAGAAGCCTTCACATGTTAGAGAGCGAAACGTTGCATTTAGTTAATTCATCTCCAAAAAATCATTTCTACAAAGATAAAAAATAATTTGTTTTTGTTTCAGTTCCCGGTGCGCAAAAATTAAGGAAAGCTAAGTAGCTTTAATTACAAAAATAACATATCGCGTATGATATATTACTCGTGATGTTAAGAAATGTATTTCAACTATTTATGTTACTAGTGTCAAAACGAAATTAAACATATTTTAAATTCAAATTCTAATCGATTGTACATTTCAAAAAATCCCAAAACACACTGACACGTACTTTTCTTAACTATTCCAAGCAATTACCACACTATACATATGTTTATACTGATATTCTAGAGCACCATGCATAACACTTACATCACAATACAATATTTAAAATGTACCATACGAATAAATTATAAATAAATAAAACCGGTCACTAATTTATGTCTCAATAAAATTCAAATGGGAAATTACATGTAAATAAAATTTAGATCTTCTAAAAAACGCTTTATGTTAGCATCAAGTAGGTCTTCTTGTGGTATAGCGCCCCATTCTTCACTAACAGCCGCCGTTAGCTGCTGGACGGTCTGAGGAGGATGCGGGTGACCACAAATACATCTGTAGTATCTTAGACAATCTCTATGGGATTTAAATTAGGACTTAACGCAAGTTACATTGTTGTTTAGATTTCCAGTTTTTCTAAAAGGTCTAAAATGATTCGCGCAGTATGAGGTCTTGCGTTATCTTGCATTAACAAAAAATTTGGACCTATTCTATATACCACTAGGACAACCTGTTTTCCTAACACAATGTTAATATAGAGATTAACGTTAAGATTTCCTGGAATTACAACAAGGTCGGTTCTACATGTTTACGAACAGAATTCATTCTTATTATTCTGTGGCGTCGCCGTGTCAAAGAGGGTTTTCCGACTGGTCGTCTTGCTCTCAAATTTGATTTTCTTAACATATTCCTAATTGTCTGGTCTGATACATTGATCTTATGCGTCTTGGGGGAAACTAAGAGACATTTCGCCGTAAAAAATCTACTTTGTTAAAATTCCTCATTTTCACTTAACTTGAGTCAAACAGTCAGTTGCAAACATTTTCGTCTGTTTATTGAACCAAATTTGGGATACATTATTTTGCTTTAGTTCTGGTAGTTTTTGTTAATTAGTTTAGTTCTAGAAGTATGCGATGTTAATAATTCTCTATATCTCCATTCAAACAATTAATTAGAGGGTTTTTAAGATGTTCTTAATTTTAGTTGCATGTAATTTCGTCTGTAAATTTTATATAGGCATCCGCTAATTATTTTGAGCAATTTAGTTAAGAAAAATGTTACTGGTTAAGAAACGTGGTCTATTTTGACACCTATTTTGATTATAAAAACGTTACTTTTAATCTGTAGGTTTTGCGACATCTAGTGTCGACTCGTGTTAGTGATCACGTACGCAATGGTTCGCATTAAGCAACTTTGTCGACAATTTAATGTCAAAATTAGAAAACCATTTATCGATAACACTAAAATAATGAACATAATCACACATTGAAAGGCATTATGGTCCCGATTGATATAAAAGGGTTTTATTTTTTATACTAAACTATGTTATTTATATTAAATGTGTCATTCTGTTAAAAATATACAAAATGAACAAGTTTTCTTTAAAATGCGCTAGGTCTAGCTAGACGCATAGTGCACGATCTGTTCAAAGTGCGAAAAGAGTCACCACTAAGTAGACGTGTGGAACTTGATTGGAGCGAAATTACTAAATTATTTCTCATCGGTTGGCTTTGAAACTACTGGAAGAAAAAATACCCGAGCAAAAAGGCTTTTAAACAGTAGTTAGATGTGGGACACTGTGCTGACGTCTAAAATATATTTGAACCTACCATAAATCATTAAAAACGATAACTATCAGTTCAGTGAGTACCAACGATAATGTAAACCACATTTAAAATATATAAATAAAATAAGTTTAATATGTTTTGTCCACCTTTGTTTATTCTATAAGAATGTAATTGATTAATATTTATTACAAAACCCATGTATAATCACAAATTTAATGCACTAGAACACAAATTTAATTTATGAGCAATTAATCGATAATACTAATCAGAAATGATTCCGCAATTACACCAAATTCAACTTAATTTGTGAAAAAGTAACCAACAACAAAGATTGACAGTTATAAAATGTTATCGTAATAGTGGTTATTAAGATAGAAAAAGTGTTTATTAGAGAACAATAAGATAAAGTGTCGCAATTAGCAAACTTATTTTGAAGGAGTTTCATAAACGAGATTCTTGAACAGTCTTTCCATTAATTTATAATTCTGAAAATGCGGCAACTTTATTATTCAATTATATTCTTTTACTATTTCTAACAAAATCTACTAATTAATAACACTGCAAGATTGATTTATTGTGATCTTAATAATTAGTAATAATTTCTACATTATCTCTTTTCTTCTTTAGAATGACTTTCGATATCTAATTTTGTAAGTTAATTAAATTTATAATTAAAATTAAAATTAAATTAAATAACAAATTTCTCTATTCATATAAACTAAAAGAAATAATAAACTCTAGAACTTATTGTATACAAGAACATTTATAACATTGTTTTGTGTGACGTTAAGACTGAACAATAAAATACGTCAAAAAAATGAAAATTCAGTTTTCCGATTCTACATAATATCTATGTTACAATATCATAAGGTTAAGGACAAAGTTGTATGTTTGTATGATTGAATTTTTAAATCTTAAGAAATACTAATCTGATTTGAAAAATGAATTAATATTCTAAAAATTGAGAAATTGTTTACAGAAAAAATTAAAACTAAACATATTTTGCTCGTAATTTTACAGTTTTTAGAATTTAATAAAATTAATTAAATTAAAACTAAATGTTAAATACTTAATACCATTTTATTTCTACATTAACTGAAAACTAGGGTTATTCAATGAGCAAAAAATTTTTAAAACTTTTTGAAAAATTTAGGTCAATTTTACAAAGATAACTGGACATCGGCCGCTTTTTTAAATAATATATTTCAAATGAATTCAAACATAAATCTTCTAAGTTTTAGAATGGATTTTCGTGGAACAAAAATTATTGAATAAAGAATATTAGTCTATACCTATACGCCTTAAATGTAATAAATCATAATATAATACTAGAAACAGATATAGACTTAAATCTTTTATACATTTTTTGTAACTTATGACAACCGATTAATTAATAAACTAAGCGTATAAAAAATAAATTAAATCAAAATATAAGAAAATACACACCAGCTGTTAAATGCTGACATGCACAACGCTTAATAAATTGTTGTTATGTAAAGGCAAAAGAATTTGACTATTTTTATCAAATACTAAATATTCTCAAAATATTATATATATTCGCACTGAAAAATAGAGAGACTTATAGGTATTAAGGTTTTTTTTATTAGAAACTGTGGTTTGAATTGTTTGTATAGAAAAGATTTAGTGGCATTGAAAAAAATTGCTTTTCTTTCACAATTTATCCATTATTGGTGATCGATTTTAAATTTAATAATGAGTTTTTTTATATTGCGTTTTGTTCTGTACCTTATATTTTCAATTTGACTGTTTTTAAATAATTCTTATTTATAGTCCAAAAACAAATTTGATGATTCTTTGTTTATATAAGACAATAACTAAAAGAGAGATAAAACAACTAAAAATATTAAATTAATAGAAGTATTAAACATTGTAAATTAGGTAGGCGAAGGAAAGAAGTAACCTTCCTACGTATCTCATTCACAATGTTTTTTTTTTGTTTTACTTATAAACATCGCAACTATAGTAAGATTCACGAAGGAAAATAGTTTTGATCAAGCAGTTTGCAAAAAATTGCCGTATTTACACAAAGAATATGATCGCAAAACGAACAACAACGGCAATAGAAATAAAATGATAATAAAAGTAACGATTATTATTAATTTAATTCATGTTGACATGTTTTCAATAGAAATTGAGAGTAATGTACACCATACCTAAGAATGCAATGCTAGGGTGTCTTTTCATTTCTTTGTTTGTTAATATGTTTATATTGTTATGGTTTGTTTGTCGTATATAACAACTATTCCAATTATTTTTTTATTATTATGGATTTTTATTATACGTTTAATTTGTCAGTTTTTCTTAATGGGTTAAATTATTAAAGCAGTTTTATTTTATTAGAGAGTTTTGGTATATGTATGCTAAAGTTTATGTAATTCTTGAAATTGCTATAAACATGTCCTAAGCAATATAGCCCTAAAAAGACATTATCTTATTTTACTTATTCAGTTGTTAATTTGTTTTTTGAGATTGTTATTCAAAAGCATGTTTTCATATTTTATGTGTAACTAGCTGTACCCTGCGCGCGTTGCTACGCCGCTAACTAAAATAAATTTAAAGGAAAGAATTTTAAGAAAGATTTTAATTTTTCCGATTATTTGACCTCCTCCTCAGAAACATGCACAACCACTGCGCGACGAAAACCGGCTAAAAAGTGGTAAATTTGAGTATTTATCGCGATTTCCGCGGAAACCGCAAGGGCAATCGCAAAATCAAACGTTTGTAACCTATTCTAGATTGACCCGAAGAAGTGTGTCAAATTTCAATCCAATCGGACTAAAGGTTTAGGAGGAGTTTGAGGACAAACAAATAAACACACACACACACACACACACACACACACACACATGGTTGAAGTTATGAAACCCAAACTTGGTAGATGTATTGGTTGTACTAATTTTAGTAAAAACTAAAAATTTTAAACTAATTGGATTGTTCTTCCTTGAGGAGGGGCACCAAAAAACCATTAAGGCGTTTTTTCAGGCAACGTTTCGTGCAGCCGAATTTGCATTTCTTCAGGCCTCTGTTTATTAAAAGAAAGGAATACATTTAACGGTAAGTTATATACATAAACATCATATCCTTAATATATAAATCTAAATTATAGGTGATTGACTCGACTACTTACTTAAAACAAATAAATGGTCCGCCACTTGAATAAGTGTAAAAACACATAGATATTAAAACAAACACAAAATAAATTAATAATTAAATGTAAATAAATATCTCTAATAAAACACACACTCTATACGTAGAAACGAACAAACATGACTGACTAGATAACAATATGATAATGGGAATTCCTTCTTCTATTTTATTTTAGTGATTGAATTTCTATAAATATTGCTTAAATTTTGTGTGTCCGTGTTATAATTAATGTTGTTATTGTGTTTGATGATGTATATCATTTCAGCTATTAGACGTTTTTTATAATTCTTTTCTACATTTAAAATCGTAGGATTATCAAAATTAAAATTATGACCCATCTCAATATGGTGTACGGCTAACGCAGAGTCTGGTTTTTTGTTTTTGCAATCATACTTATGATTTTTAATCCTATTACGTGTTTTTTGTTTGGTTTGGCCAACATAGCATTTATTACAGTCAAGACAGTCTATTTTATACACTACATTGTGTTTGTCAAGAATGTTTGTCTTGTCTTTTAATTGTGTGTAAATAATGTTGTAAATAGTATTGTTATTGTATGTAGCTATGTGGACGTTAGTAGTTTTTAGTAATGGGATAAGGTGTTTAGTCAAGTTAGGTATATTAATAATTTTAGTATAGGTATATTGAGAATTAGGGGATTAATTGGTGATGGTGTGTTAGTGTTATAATTATAGTATAAGATTCTGTTAATAATGTTAGTAAGATAATTGTTATTTTTCAATATATTTTTAGAGAGGTTAGATTTTTTAGTGAGATATTTAGGACTACTTAGTTTTGTTATTTTGTTTTTCATAGATTTAACTATATTTATTTTTTGGTGCTGTTGGTGATTTGATAAATAATTGGTAGTCCTATTGGATGCCATGGGTTTAAAATACCAGTCAAGTTAATAATTTGTTGGTGTCTTGATCTTTAATCAACCTCACATCTAAAAAGGGTAATGAATTATCTTTTTCAATCTCTGTACGTAAATTTTAAATGTAGATTGTATTTGTTAAAAAATATTAAGAGTATTATGTATTTCATCTTCAGGGGATGCAAGTGATTACATCATCAACATAAAAATAGGTTCAAACAATAAATTGTAACGAACATATAAAAGCAAATCGTGCATTATTAAGTTTGCTAAAATAGGGGAAGCAGGATTGCCCATTGTTGTTCCAAATTTTGCATGTATATTTTTTTATTACATGTGAAGTAACTTGCATTAAACAAAAACTCTACAATGTGTGTGAAGAATATTAAATCTAGTGTAGTAAATGCTTTTATATCATCCCAATACTTTTGTATTAAGTTTATTGTTAGTTCTTTGGAGATGTTTGTAAATAGAGAGTTTACATCAAACGAAATTAATTTATAATTGGATGGTATTGTTGTACCTTGTATGGTATCTATTAATTCATATGAGTTTTTGATGTTATGAATGAAAATGTGTGAAATATTACTGAGTATGTCTGATATGAATTTTGATAAATGATACATAGGTGCTCCAATGCATGAAACTATGGGTCTTAAGGGATGATCGTCTTTATGTATTTTTACTAAACCATATAATTTTTTGGTGGAACGCTTGTGTGTTGTATTTTTTTGTAAGTTGTGTTGTCTATATGTCCGTTGTTAAGTAATTTTTTAGTAATTTTGTTGTTATAGTTTTGAATTTTCGTAGTCGGATCATTGTTAGTCAAATTATAAACCACGTCGTCATTTAATAAAGAGTTTAATTTCGTAAAATAGTCTTCTTTAGGTATAATTACAGTGGCATTACTTTTTGTCCGATTTTAAAACCATCAGTCCGTCATTATTTTTCAAAAAAATTTGGTAGATGTCACTAGTCTCTTAATAAAAAGGTCCTTACTTGGGTTACAGAATTTTTTTGTCCTATTAGTATAATTGGTAATTATGTTAACTATTTTACCTCTTAAACGTTCTTTGTCCGTGTTGTCATGTGTGGTCAGTATATTTTCTGTATCTTCAATCAAAAACGCCTTAATGGTTTTTTGGTGCCCCTCCTCAAGGAAGAACAATCCAATTAGTTGATCATTTGTAGGAGGAAATATTTACCTTTCATCAAAATTTTAAAATAAAACTAATACCCGTGGCAAAATGGCGGCTATTTGAAGATTTCAAAGTTAAATTACTTTTGTTAAAAATTATAAATACAAGAAAAGATAGCCCTGTTCTAGACCAAACAATAAAAACGATTGTTGTTTAATGTCATACATGTAATTTGTCCTTCTGTATTATAAATACTTTCTGGTAATGACTGCTAATTATCATGTCAAAATTATAGTCAATTTTTAAAATAAAATATTGTTAGTATTGGTTTGACAGAAGTTATAATTTATTGTTTGGAGCACTAATACATAAATGGATCCATCGATAATTAATATTATTTTTATTATTTTTTTTTATTTATTATTATTATTGTTTGATTAAATAATACAACTTTAATATAAATAATTATTAACAATAAATTAAGTGCCTTTATACACAACTGCTTGAGGCACTTCTTAATAAACTTTAGTGGAAAAAAAGTAACATATCTAAAAAAAATAGGCTGTACAATCTTCATTGTTAATGTTTAATAGTATTTTAAAAAAGGAGACACACGTCAACGTTGTGGTTACACAAGTGTATTTGTTTAAATAATGAAGCCTAAAGCTCGAGTATATTGGATACTCCAACAGCAGATGGTAAACGTTTTCATTTTTATGTAAATTACAAATACTACATATCACATTCGGATCAATCTTATAACTATTGTCATTTACATAAAATGACGTAACACGTAGTACGCATTTCATGAATAAGACGTAGTTTATTAATATGGGAGTTTACATTAACCAGAAAATTATTTTTCGTATTCAGATCTTTATACATAGGTGTATATTTTGATTCCTTTATTCCTAATTGGTTTTGCCTCCAGTAGTACATTTCAAGATCGTTTTCGAGTTTATATATATTTGTTTTTATGGTATTAGCATCTTGACCCGCCCATATGTCTTCCTTCCTTATTTTTGTAAAGGAATTTTCTAGTTGAGAAACCCAGTTATACCGAACATAATTATTCTCACTTTTGGAAAGATGTTAAAGTCTATTGTAACAAATTTTAATCAGGCGGTGAGAAGGTAAGAGCAAAATCTTAATTAACCATCTAAGGGCTTTTTGAAATGTGTAAGTGATAAAGTTTTAATGCATGAAATTCTGTACGTAGATATATCCTGGAGTTGTACGATTTAAAAATAAAGGGACTTAAAAAAGTGTATCTGAAAACTCTCTATTAAATCAGGGTAAGCTAAAGCCCAAATCCCTGAGTTGTATAGTGCTACACTTAATACAGTGCTTTTGTATAAGTAAATTTTGAACTGAAAGAGTCAAGTTTGGCTTTTTGAAATAGTTTTGTTATATTTGCCAAGGCTATGTTTGTCTTTGTTATCATACACCGTGTTGCATTAAGAAGAATCCCGGAAGAGCTTAATTGAATACCTAGATAACAGAATTTGCTAACTACTTGGAGGCATTCATTTTTATACGTTTACAGTACCTGCACGTCTAAATATCATTATTTTAGATTTTTGCGTGTTTACCATGAGACTATTATTTGAGTAATACGTTTCTAGTACATTAAAAGTTTTTTGCAATTTTATTGCGCTGTCGGCAAAAAGTACCAAGTCATCAGCATTAAACAGAGTTGGTGTCATAGTGTAGCCGTCTAATTTTACACCTTCAATACCTGCATTAGAAAGAAAGTTATCAAAACCCTACAAATAATGAAAATAATAGTGGGCTGAGACAACCCCCTTGCAATACTCCTCGCTTAATAGAAATGTTCTCCGATTTTTCATTATTGACCTACAGTATTGCTTCTGCTTTATCATAGAAGAACTTAATTATTTGATAAAGATATTATCCCTACAACCGCGACCTTTTCGAAACCCAGTTTGCGATTCAAGAAGAAGGTTGTTTTCCTCCGACCAAGCACTAATTCTTTCTGCCAATAGTTTAGTAAATAACTTTGCAATTGAATTTATCAAAGATATACTTCTGTAATTTTCAAGATTGTATTCATCATTTTTTTTATGCAATAAGAACATTTTCATCTTGGACCAACGTTTCGGGGTATTCTCAATGTCCAAAACTTTATTAAATAATCTAAGTAAAATACTTTTATTATTATCATTAAGGTATTTGAAAAACTCGTTTGGTAAACCGTCGGTTCTTAGGGCTTTCCCTGATTTAGTGATTTTTAAGGCTAAGTTTAATTCGTCTAATGAAAATTTCTTATCCAACCTTTGATTTAATAATGTTGGGTTATCGGGCATTAGCTTTACCATTGTTCTCAAATTACTCTTCGAGTTGAATATTTTTTTTAAAATACTCTTGTAAAATAAGCATATCTATTGGAATTTTTTTAGGCTTTTTATTGTATAGGTTGTGTATCGCCTTCCAGAATTCAGTTGGGTTTGAGCGTTCGTAATTTTTAGTTAAATCAAGATAATAATCTTGTTTGGAACGTTTTAATATTTTCATGTATATTTGCTTGCACTGTATATATTATTTTGTACTATCATTATCAAAATTTTTTTTACAAATTTTTAAGTGTTTTAGATTTTGTTTAGCTTTCTTTACAATTTTCATTAAAACACCCTGTTAATAATTTTTTTATTTGATTTCTTACTTTTATACATAGATTTAATTGCTTGCACAATTTTAATTGAGTCGATTATATGTTCGTATATACGATCACAGTCCTAAAATAATTAAAATTTTTAAAATGCGTCGAAAGCTCTAAATTAAATGATTCACATAATTTCGGATTCCATCGAATCGTTTCAACAAACGTATGTGTAATATTATGTTCTTATTCTCCTTTTTGTTGCTATTTCCAACTCATTATTTACTTTGTAGAGTAAATGATCAGATACGAGATCTAAACCTGAAATACCCGAATCTTTTATAAGGTTGATCATTGAAGGTGATATCCACCATAAATCAAAAGTTGAACGGCCCTGTGAACTGTATTGGACCGGATTATGACTAAAAGTGCGACCATTGAGAACAATCATACCTTTGTCTTCCATATAATGAATTAATTTTTTACCTCTGCTATTTCTAGTGAGGTATAAAGTTAACCTGACTCTAGTAAGATTACTTTCATTACAAGCTTCATCATCAATTTGATTTAAGTTTGCAATCCTAGCACTAAAATCATACTTATCAGTTTGAGAATCACTCAGTACCTTAAACCAAGTAGTACTCATCATTTCCAAGCAGTAATCTATACATACATTAGGAGAAAAATAAATCACTCCCAAAATGAAACAAAAATGATTACATTTAATTTTCACAAAAATTCAAAAATTACTAATTTCAATGAGATCTATTGTATATGTTTTATTAATCGCTATTGTAATACCACCACTTGGTCTACCTTTTGATTTTTCTTTCGTCGCATAACTCATTAATATGTGATGGGAATTTGACAAAAAATTACATTGAATAGCGTCGGTGGACCAAGTTTCAGTAAAACAAAAAATATCTAGGTTAGGTAAAGGTTTACACATATTATCAAAATTAACAAAATGTTTAAATCCTTGACAGTTCCAAACTATTATCTTTAGGCTGTTTTCCGTTGCTAGTTTTTTTAGAGAAGCAGAATGAGTGGTACAATTGGTTGATTCTTTAAACTTCTTAACATCTTGATGCACTGCACTTAGGGACTGCGGCGATAACACCAGTGTACGCTTCGTTACGTTCGATCTTTGTAGAAGCTTTTCTTGGAAGAGCTTCCGTAATTCAAAAGGTAAGTCCTGGTTTATAAATATTTGAGTGCCTTTAAGCTTATTTTTTAATTTGAATACAAGTGATTTGGGCGCATTTCTTGCAAAACAGATTTTTACCTTTTTTGTCCAATTCTAGAAATTGCTTCAATATCTATGTCGTAGATATCTAGTCCTAAGTATGTCTTAAAGATGCCAACAATAGTAACTTTTAAGTAATGAATGTCTTTTCTTCTTCTTCTTTTTATTTAACACCGTAAATAACTAAGTCGTTTTTCCTAATCTCCTTCTGTAGTCTAATAATTGTTTGTTGCTGTGTAGCAACGGTTTCTTATATAGTATTTACTTTCTCTTCCGTAATCTTGTAGGCTTCTCTTACCTCATCAATTTTTTTATTTAAATTTAGTTCGACACTTTCTAACTTGGCTAGTATTAGATCAAGTTTGTGTTCCATTGTAAACGCGTGAATTTAAAATTCTAGTCTGTAGTAACTCGCCTCCGGCTTGATAATAGCACAATGCTTAACAGTGAAATAAAGCTCTGTAGTTACTCGCCTCTTCTAGTTTCCTATCAACTTAAGAGGGCAAGCGATTGAATTTACTTTAATTCACTATCAACAGATGCCACTTGCGTCAATTGATCCTGATTGCAAAGAGGCGGCACATGCATGCAAAAAATGCCGCTTAAATGAGGTGCTGCAGTAGTGGAAACCAATTTTGGTAACATGGAGGTTCATTCAAATAGAGGAAGCCACTTGTTCCAGAATAAATACAATGTTTTGTTTGTATTATAGTTGAAGGTCGAAATAAATAAATACGGTTTGAAAGTAAAAACTACCACGGGATTATCACAAAAACATGAAACAAGAATAATCTCGATTACGCGTTATTATTATTATTTATCAGAAAAACTTAAATTAAAATTAGTTATTTAGTTGCATGAAACTGAAGTAGCATAAACAATACTGTTATTGTTAACATCGACACCGTATAGGTGAACGTGCGTCGCCGAAATTACCTAGTACCACAGAAAAACTAGTACTAAAATTTGTTTTCTAGTAGGTTACTACAAATTTAATTTATTTGAGGTATGATTTAACTAGTGAAGTGTAGTTTATTGTTCATTGGTGAAGTGAATATCTATATCGTCGCATCCAGAATTTGCAATTCCGACTAAAAAAATTTGTGATTTAGGGCTATGACAATGTCCGAGAATGATAAGCGTCTTACGACATAACGCACAGACAAATATTTACACAGGTTCTAGTGAAGATTGCTCAAGTGTTTTATTACAGCTTTCGATTCTACTCAAAATCAACAAATTCTAAAACCGGTAATAAAAATTATATAAAGATAATACATGTACCTAAATTGAAGTATATCAATTAGAAAACAAAGGTGCTATTCATGAAATGCTAATCTAAACAGGAGAAAATATTATGGTTTTAACCAATGATTTCAAGTGGTAAAATGAAAGTATTTTTGATATTATGAGAAAATCATCTAAAAATTACAGGCACAAGCGCTATTTCTTGACAAAATTTTTTACTACAATTTACATTACTCTTATGGGCAATAATAAACGTTAATTAATAACAGTTGCATTTTACTTTTAGAATATTCTCAAAAGACTTACGTCGCCTAGATAGCAATATCTCAAACATGTTACAACCAACAAATTGAGCCACTGGTTATTTTGTCTCAATTACTATAAGAAATTTGTCACTCACAACGTCGACTATTTGTTTATTTTTAAACAAATTGCAAACTTTTGCGCGCTTAACTATTAACAGTCATGTTCATAAAAGATTGATTTATACTTGGCATGAATTTGAAGGTAAACCATTACGTTATACGCGATTTTAACTAACGTTACGCCTTATGGTAAAATAACATGTAAGTTAGCCCTCTTAAGGTCATGGAAATTGGCCTTTGCGCGTGTAACTTAGAAGACTTTAGAATCAGTTTTACTTTATTTAAAAACTTATTATTTCAAATGATTAACTATCGCTTACACTGCTATCTTTACCGTACTCGCAATTACGCTGATAATTACTCTTGGTAATCAAGGCTTTTTGAGAATTAACTCTATCTTTATTCGTCAAATTCACAAAATATGTAAAGAACACTTTCCACACGTCCACGTATTCAAAAATTATACGGTATTCAAATCCAAAATAAAAGATCGCTCTGTATTTATTTTATTATTTGTTTGTTTGTATTTACCTAATTATTATTATTGTTAAAGCATAATTTGTTAATAATATGCTTGAGTTTTTTGTTATATTGTATACTTACTTAGCAGAAAAGTAATAAACTATAAGTAATTATAATTTATCTTGCACCAATTTGTATTATTTGCTAGTAATACCTACTTCTGCCCGGAGTGTACTATTGCCTTGTCACGCCTTGAAATTCTATAAACTGCTACATTTCACCTGCGCGAGATTTCAACGTTTACGACGGATTTCCTGTACTTAAAACTAGATCTGCATACAAGGATATTACAATTTTTTTTCTTCTAGTATACTTTTTAATATTTTAATATTTTTAACTTTGAATTAACTAACCGTACCTTGCATATTTATTTTAAATTGAACCATATACCCTAAAAACAAATAATATGAGAGGTTATTTCAATGTTAAGAACCTACCAGTAAACCTGTAAACATTTTAAAAATACGTTTAGGATTAAAGGCCTTTTATCTAAAACATGTAGCATATAAGAATGTTCACATATACTAAGTGCAAGTGCATCTTTTCTGCAGACATAAAGGTTGCTGTTCTATTATAAAGAGTCAAAACATATACACTATGTCGATAAATTACGAATAAAATCTTGATTTTTTAAAATACAGAATGAAAAAAAATCCATTTTATTTTTTAATGATATATCATTCAAATTGTTGTTCCATATATAACATCATCGACAATTATTTAAAACACGTTTGCGGCATCCGAAAAATCTACAGGCGCGTGGACGTTTTTTTTTACTTTATTTGTTGATGGTGTATTTGGCCAAGTTGACCATAAATAAAACCTATTTTATAAAATTAAACTGTTTGTTTCAATTTTTTTACCATTTTTAGTTGTGTCCCACCGGCACGTCGTCTAAGTGATAATCTTAACTTATATTTTTCTTATCACCTCGGTTCTCTGTTCACGTTGCTAAAATAGGGGAACAAGCATACTCAGTACTGGGCCAGTGTTAAGTATATCGCGGCGTGCTGTTGCATTGGTAGGATAGGCAACGCGGTTAAGGGAACGGTGTTACTTCGTTTATGAGGCTCCTAGGGGCTTGGGGGTAATCTAGTACTCTATAACCGTTGTGCTTCTCCGGTGGGTCATATGAGGATCATGTGTGAAAAACGACCAAATAATATAAGGAGTTTTTTTTGTTTTAGGTAAAATTGAAAAATGAATAGAAGAGCTCGAAAACTCGTCGCGTTGGCTCAAAAATATGTCACCGAGAATGTGCCTCAACCATCAACATCGTCTGCAAATCCAGGCCCATCTTCACCTACCTTCCCTCAAAGTAATACAACAAATCTCTCAAGAATAATTCCCTGAACAGTAAACCCCGTTGATTCGAAATTCATCGTCATCTCCAACTCTTGAGCTAACGAGTATTTTCTCGAACGCCTTGTCTTCAGAACCTCAATCCTATCTGTTTCTAAAGATTTGTAGAAGCCTTCAGATGATGAGGTCGAAACTTCCAACGCGTCGTCAGCAAGCGAAGATTCAAACGATTCTTCATCAGTGGATAATGACAATGTAGGAGGAACAGCAAATTTGGACAAGTGCAAACCTTGCACGGACCTGTCCGACAATGTCAAGTGACTTGAAAATAGGTACATTAGATTTGACTCGATTCATTAAAATCTACAGACGGTTTGTGTCAGACAAAATTCTTGATCTTATAGTTTTGGAAACTAACAGATTTGCATCCTAACTAAAGTTCAAAGACAGAGAAAAGATGGAAAAATCCTAGCCGTTTTGTTGATAATGCACATCAATAAAGTATCAAAGATGCGTCTATATTGGTCCAACAATGCTATGTACTGTAACGACCTTATCAAGAAACGAATGACGCATAACGAATTTGATAAGCTGTTAGTGTGCATGCATTTTGTGAAAAGACTAATCTTGCCGCTAATTTTGACCGATTCTCGAAAAAAAAAACTGTGTTTGAGATAATATTTTACTAATTTCAATAGACACTTGCTCCAAATAGAAAGGTCGTGATTGATGAGAGTATGGTGTTTTGGCGAGGCCGACTACCAGCTAGTTAACGAACTAAATTAAATCCTTGATGTTCCAAATACACTTCTCAATAGTGTTTTTAAAGGTATCATTAACAAACACTGGATTCCAATAAAAATTTAAAATTCTGACTTTTTCTATACTGGGTGATTCAGTTTGGTGTTTTCGGCCTTTTATTTTTTTATTTTAAGCATAAAGTACTATAAATCATTTATATTTGCAAATGGCGTGTTAAACCGTATTGTATGTGCTACATAAGATAGAATTTATATTGACGTATGCCAAAGTTTTTTTTTCAAATGACACCTTGAATATTTTTAATGGATTCTTGTACACGGCATTTTTTTCTCTATACAACTAAGTAAATTTTATTATACATTTTCTGAGAAAAAATAACATAGAGTAAATAAATTCTCCTCTATCTTATTTTACTATTAGGATAAGCTAGTCATAAAAACAATTGAAGCTAACACAACAAACTTTATTAACCATAAGAAAAGCGTAGTAAATAAACAGCACATAAATCATAACAATCTTTCAAAAGTTCAAAATGACCTCCTTTAGTATTCAAACAAAGCTCCATTTACAACGTCTTAGATGCACAAAAAATCACTTTTAGATCTAAACCTGCACACTCTGTACGAATTCTTGTATTTAAGTCTTCCACGTCATGCAATGGCAAAAAATTAACTGTTACTTTTGAATATGGTCAAAGAAAAAATTAATGAAGGTAAGATCAGAGGATTCAGAAGACCATTTGACCCCTTCACTCCAGCTTTCTTATCCACCTATTTGGATAAACGGTATTTAGATCATTAGTAATACTTCTCGCATTATGTGGCGGTGCACCATCTTGTAAAAAAATGACATTTTGCCTAAACATAAAAACCGTTCTTTGTAAAAACGTGTTAAGTGTTTACTATTTCTTTAGCACTCGTCGTAGATTAAAATTGTATACAATTTTTCTTTTTTGGAGTAAACCGTTTTCGTGTAAGTTATCAAAATTTAATTAGAAAACAAATTGTTGACGCAAATAGCTCTAATTGTTATTTGACACAGTTGTAAATATCTAATTTATAATTGGAAGCTTTTTTTTACGCTGTGCAATTTCAGTGGTGAAAAATGATAATAGTGATACTGAATCCGATATTCCAAACACTCCACTCGAAACACAGAAATAGCAACTGCAGCAATGCTAAACCTGCTGCCTGAAAATTTACGAAAGAGAATATGATCTGTTTTTTGAAGATAATAAAAGAGTCTTTCAGAAGCAGTAGTTTTGGCATATATTGCAGAAATCACAAAAGTCGTCAACTTTATGGCCTCGATATTCAATGTTAAAAACAACGTCATTGATTAAAAATGATGTCGATATTAGCAAATACCTCATACTAAGAGTACTTATTAATCAAGGTAAATTCACATTGTTTTCTGCTATTTGATTTGAAAATTTAATTTTATTTATAGCTGATTGCAATTATGTGATTATCAGGGGCTTATCGCTTCGACAAAATTAAAAACTTTTGAAAATATCTAATGATTCTTCCTACACTAGGCATTGCTGAAGAAGAACATCAGCCATTCTACTAGTAGATGCGGGCGCAGACTTGTTAAATGTTAACTCTGAAGCGCCACGGTAGATGAAAGTCTTTGGGTATTGCGGAGGAATACCTTGAAGCCTCCTAAGGAAAACAAAATTTCCTTGTTACGAAGATAATAAGCGTTCTAAGAGTTCTTCCAACATTTACAATTCAAAAGGTCTAGTACATCGATCACATCATTCATTGAAAATTTGGACGGGACTTGTGGGGTCTCAATTCATAGCAATAATTATACTTTTAATTTTGTTATGTTAAGAAATAAAAACGTTTGAAATTAATGATGCAAATTCCTACTTTCGTCTTTAAATTTAGTGATGAAAATCTAACTTTCATAAGAGACGTTCGAATAGCTTTAATAATTTACAATAATTTTTTTGGTGTCAAGTATATGAAACTATATTTGGATTTTGTAACAGAACGACTGTATTGAAAAAAAACGCACAATTAGAATATTGTGAATGGAATCGTCATTATTAATGTAAAACGCATGTTTTTGCATAAATGTTCAAACTCGAAATTCAAGATTGCGTTAAATCGATTAAACCCTGTGGTATTTGTTGCAAGTGAGTAATTTAAAATTTGAGTACTTTGTGATAATTTCGAGGCCAGTTTAAAAAAATTAATGTAAAATTGACATTAAATTTGAATTTTTAAAATCTTAATTAAAAGAATAGTTTCACAAAATTTGAAAAAATTAAACGACCTATTTATTTTTACGAATCTACATTAAGAACTATATTTCATGAACTTTAATAATTTTTTATTTTATTAAAAGTAATTTTTATTCATCAATAAACAAATATGAGTAATTGTTTTGAATATTTTCAACGTTTCAAAATTCCTACATTGCACATTAAAAAAAGTTCTTAATAATTAAAGAAAAATGTTGAAAACTAATAAGAGGTACCTATGTGAATTACACAACAAGTTTTATAAACAGCATTTTTGACACAAAATTTATTTAGGGACGAGCGAAGCGAGTGTCTAAAAAGCAAATTGCTTACTATACTTTTTTTCTATTTCGCAATTTCTATAGCTTTGTTTCCGTATTAGTACACGATACGGAAATAGAAGCTCTTTTCCGTACTGTTTTAGGGATTTTATAAATTTTAGTGTATAACCAAATAATTTACAGTTTTAATTTTGACGTAAGAAAATTAAGTGAGGTTTTGTTTGGTTAGTTCTTATTAAGTACATTTTAATATTAAAAAAAATTTAATGTTAATTTATGAAACAAAACTTAACAAACAATATTCTTCCATCAACCGCGCATTTATGACTTACATTAATGTAAACAAAATTGATTTTAGTATAGGCAACTATACATACATATTGCCGTTTTATCTTCAATCAACTACAACATGAAAGTATAAATAAAAAAATCTGTCGTAATTTGTAGCAAAGCAAATTGTAATAATAACAAATCGACATTAATCTACAATTGTAATAAATTTTGAATTTGTTCACAGTGATTTTTAAGACATTTTGTACTGTATGCAACATTCCAATGATAACGTTTAATAACATGTTAAGGGTGTTCAGGTCATCTATTTTACAAACTATTCTCTCACGTAGTTCTTCAATAGGTATTATTTACTCATTATTCAAAAGTTAGATTCTTTAAGTAAGGCTGTAAGAAAAAGTAAACACTCCGACTTCTGAAAAGATCTTTTGGAGGTGAAGCGGAACCACGTTAACAAAATGTTTTTTGTAAACTCTACATGCACGTGTTTGTGAAATTATAGAACGGTAAATGTAAAACCAAACTTCATCGATAAGGAGTCTTAAGCAAATATGTCTCTGATAAAAGTGTTGCAAAGCCATTGACAGTATTGAATGTATGCAGGATAATTGTCTCAATAAGTTGGTAAACTGCTTGCACACAGTAAGGATATAAATATCTTTCTTCGGTATGATGCGACAAGTCATTATATAAAGTTCAACTTGTTCGAGATGTGCTTAAGTTACATCCATGATATATCAAACATTGTCAAACGCTTTTGGTGTTGTCTTTGTAGGTGGACCATTATATTGATTAAGCACCAATCCATTCCCACAAAAATTTAATCTTCTTGTTTTACTGTGATAAAAACTATTTTATTTCGACAAAACAATCGAAATTGAGTAATGTAATTCTCCATCAACTTGGTGAGCTTATATTAAAATACTGTTGGCAATAAAAGACGAAGCTCTCACAAAAAAGTAGAAAGGATGAAGTTAGGTTATAAATTTGTGGTTGTGGTGCGTTCACAATAGCATTTCTTCTCTAGAATTATTAGAGTATATAATTTTATTAAAATTACAAAGTACGGTCGACTGAAAAGTTTTGTAACTAACTCGTGAATTAAACGGTGATTAAAAATCTCAACACATTATTTTGAAGATAGCAAACTTTCAACAGCATTTGTTGCTAACTTTATTAGGATATCAACTACTCTACCAACATAGCTTTAAACCAAAAAAAAACACTAGATCATATATTAACATTTATTTTTTGCGAAATAAAAAATAGTATAGAAAAACACGTGTCACATCTATTTTTTTCGCACTCCGACTTTGTCATCGTGCGACAAAAGTGTTGTGGTGACATTTGTTTTTCAATATACTTTACTGAACAAACACGATCACAATACAAAATACTGAGGTAACTATACATTAACTGTAACATTAGAAATATTTTGACAATTAAAACTAACCTTAAGTAACTGATAAATGACATTATTAATTTGAAGCCAAGTTGAGTCCATTACTAAAATTCGTTGTTGGTAACTTCGTATAGTGACTAAAATGCACAAAGGGACATTTGTCAATGTGTTTATACAAAGTCACCTAGCGTCGTGCCAACACATACGATTATTTGTGTTTTAAAAGTGGAAGTAGAAAAAAAAAAATTAATATTATTAGTTACAATGTTTTAAAAATAAAACAAATATATACCTACTACAACTACGAGTCTACAACACAAAATAAAATATATAAAATAAGAGGATATCCATACAAATCTGCATGTTAATATTTATCAGTATTTACAATAAAGAATATTTCATTCATTTTGTGTTACTTGTGTATACAAGAAAATTCTATCTTTTTCCAAACATTTTGATATAATAATTTATTCAAATCTGTTACGTACATACATTATATTTTTAACTAAAATTGCACACATAATAAAATAAAATTTAAAGTAAGGTAGAAACAAAGCGCACGTAAGGTATTTTGTTTCTTTGAGCTAACAGGTCAAATCTGTTATTACGACAAAACTCACGCTTTTAATAAAATGAAAGATGCGACCTCATTTTAAAATTCTCGGATACAATTCTTTACTTCAATGAGCTGGAACATAGACGTATAAATCAACTTGCGCATAAACGGATTTTAAAAATGGTAGATTTGTAAAGGTACTAAAACGTCATCTAATATTTTTATTATTTTTGTTTTGAAAAAATAGAAAAAAAAAGAAATATTAGGAAGTTCTTTGATAAAAGCTGGCTTAATCCATTCGGGATCAAGAATACGCTGCTTTGTAAGAGTGGTGCTACATTGTCCATTAAACAAAAGCCGAGAGCTTTGTCAACCACATACAATAGACATGAGTTCCTTTTATGGTCTCTACATTTATCCTCAACTCTCTTAACTATAGTTACATTGTAACTTGATATCTCCTTAATAAATATGTTTATTTTAAGCATTATAACATATCTGGAGGAACATATACGCAATGTTGTTTCACCTAACATTTCCTTAGCAAACAACCGACACATGCGGCCTTTCCATTTAATAACAAACCTTTGAGGAATCTCTGCATTCACCTTCATAGAAATTTCTTCATATTATTATGAAACGTTCAATGTAATTTGAACCGAATTTGTACACACGCTTTAAGATACCTACCTACTTTTCGTATATTATACGTCCGTTTTGTGACATTACTAAAGTCTTTATTAAGGGCACGCTCGTAATTTTACAGCGAAGTGCTAGATCATGTACTACTTCATCAACACTAATTACTGTAAAAGTTAATATTCTACATAAGTTAATTCTGTTGTGGAAGGATACGTGATAAAACTAAATTCTAAACTTTAAATCTAATTTAGAAGAAAAAGAACACATTACGTGTTGCAAAAAGTAATATCACATTAATGTATTTATGAATTACTCTGTAAACTCTTTTTTTTCACTACTAGATCAAACACAGTCATATTAACCTTAATGCAGGTTGTGAAGTTGAACTTTTAAAGCTAGAGTCAATAAAAAATTTTATTAACCTAGGTCAATAAAAAACAAATTTGGTGAGTCCAAAGCGACTCTGCGTTCAGTTAGTTGATAAACATAACCTCACAACTTCAAGCTAACAAAATTTAAACAATTAAACAATTTTTAATTTATGAATACAAATAACGTTAGAAAGTTCTAACACATTTAGTTTAGAAACAATGGCATTATATTATTTATAATAATAGTTTATCGAACAATTATTATAGGTACATTAATTTCGAAGAACTAGTGATCGAAGAAGTATTAGCTACATTTTGCATTGAAGGTGCAGTGTTGTACTTTCAACGACACTTTCAACTGCTGTTGATGTTGTGCAGAATTAGACGTAGTGGCACTAATGTACGAAGAAGACTGAATAGGATTTGAAATGAAGGTTCCTTGTAGCATTGAGCAATCGCGTTTCTTGTGTAGAGATTGTTCAACATATCCTCTGCTTTCCAGCCTCCTAGGCGTTTCAACGATAAGATATGCCACCGCTTTCTACTAACATGGTCGCAGAGGTACGTTAAGGAATGACCAGAATAACAATCTGCATTTTCTAATTTTAGATATTTGGCAACTACTTTTGGCATTATGATAAGTATTATGACCTGATATTTTGCTTGGTTGGTTTACCACCATGAAATCTTAAAAAATCTTTGCATATCTGAAGTTGGTCGAGGGCCTGCAATTTTATTACTACTTTTAAGCACATGGATCGTTATGACAAAGTTCCGTAGTGTCCATTTTTACTATTTGGAATGGTTACTACGACAAGATCATTTCTCGTACATCAACATCTCTGAACATCATTTTCACTAGTTCATCTGTTCTACAAGCCCCTGCTATTCCAACGACCAGAATTGGGCCTATAGAAAACTAGATTATTCTGTAAATTCTTAACAAAAATTTATCTTCACATTTACCTTTGTAGAAAGAAAAAAAGTCATCAGGTGCTTGCAGTCAAGAATTTTATAATTTGTTCTCTGAAGAAAGCAGTGCTTTGCTTTTATGATCTGTTTTTGCCTTTTTTGAAAAGATATAAGTTTTGGATACTTTCCGCAATCAATATTCTCTCGAATTGCAAGGGTAGATTTTAACATTGAAAATGTTGACCATGAAAGTAGATGCCTTTTTACATTTGGTTCCCTAAAAATTACTAACAGCACGTTTTCTGTTATGTAGTAACATTTTTGTGTGACACCAATCTTGAAATCCTTGTATACTTTTAAATATAAATGTTTGATTTTTCTGGAAGCAATTTATTGTATACTTGTTTTGGTTCATGCAATCTGGAGGAGTACCTTCCTTTCTCACTAGACATGATAAAAATATTGTTAATGAAAATAGTAATTAAATTGAAATTACACTTTTTCAAATGTCTGATATAAACAAATGAATAAGTGATTTCTATTCAAATCAGATAATATATTTTTATAGTTTTCAAAATTCAAAAATTAAATACTTCAATTAGTTTAGTAGTGTAGTGAAAAAGTATAATGATTGTAGAAGTATATTGCTAACAAAATGCATGTCTAGATTGTAAAAGCATTTGAGCACGTATGATTAGTATAAACTAATCGCTATCGCTCAGGGACATAAACTGGGTCGGGCAATAATGACACTACCTAGGTTTATAATATACTATTTTTCGGTAATTACATTAGTTTAACTTCAAATATATTAAAATATTAATTATTTACATAAAAGGATTAACAAACAAAGATTGCTACCCATATTTAAAAAAGTGTAACATAGAAATTTCACTACCAAATACAAAGGCTGTGTTAATAGTACAGTAAACAATACCTTAACGACAATAGATTCTATTTTAAGGTGACAGTAACGAAACAACTGATGGTTGAATAAAATTATCAACACCTTGAATGCGAATTTTGCTATTAAAATTTGTATTATTGTATATTACTGTAGTTATTGACAAATTGCAGGTTGAAGTAGGTACGTACAAATTGTTGCATACAAACAATTATACAAGCGCATCCGTAATAAAATTTATACTAGTCTGTAACCCAACACAAATTATGAAATTGAATTATTTCAATTAATTTGGCCGAATTTTGATATAATTGAAAATTCTAGGACCTCGTCTTTGTACGTAAGTGCTTTAAATCACCTGTCACTAACAAAGACTTAATAACATATTTTAGCAATGTTATTCAAAAGAGTTTGTCGCTTAACAAGTCGTTTTCTTAAGAATCGAAACCGCAAACAAAAATAACTAAACTTAATGCAATTTTAATTTTTTTAGTTAAGTAAAAATCCCCAGTAAAACAGTCATTCATTTATTTCATTATCAACAAAACAGAAACGAGAAGTAATTACGTAATACAAAACTGCATAAGTAACTGTAAGATAAATAAAAGTATTTTCTGTAAATATGCTCGATCTGTTTCTTTCTCTTTCAATAATAATTAAATTCCCCTATATCTTAAAAAATGTCCTTAAAAGCGTTCGGAATTGAGTCAAGGTTTTACGGTAATCGAATGTTACATGAAGGCCACTCATTTGTCTCTACTCATATCAGTATCAAAAGTTGCATTCAATATCGTGTACGGGTATCCAATTGTTTATAAGTTCTTACGAAAAGTGCCTATTATAGATAGAAAAAATATCAATTACTTGACTCTGAACTTTTTTTGAATTAAGATCCTTGTTTATAAACTTTTGTTAACATTGTAAACAAACATTCTTCAGGAACTTCTTGAGCTGAATATCTTGATCATCACAATTTTTTAAAATATATTAATATTTTTGAAAACATTACTTAAATTATATTTATTTAAATACAAATTTTACTTGACTGTAACATCACAATATATACGAATATTAAAAATTTAAAACGATTTGACAGAACCACGAAAATTTTCTATTATTTTTAATGGGCAGCCCGTACTTTATTTTGTCATATTATTGTTTATTCACTATATAGAGTGCATGTGTCGTGTCTTTATGGTAAAACAAAATGATTGCTTTTTCTTTACAAGCACATGATTATGTATAGTGAATAATTTAACATCAAATAAAAAAGTGTATTTTTACAAAAATCTCATTATCCACAAATGATCCTGAGTTTATATTGCACTGAAAAGTTTTATTTTAAATAATAAAAAACTAAAATCGAAAATCCATTAACATGAAATTTGTAGAAATGTTTTATTTGAATCAACTGATAAAAAGTAATTTAATTTAGATAAGAACTTTTGAGACCGACATATAATTTTTATTTAAGAAGAACATTTTTGGTTTACTTTAAATAAATACTTTCATTTAATTAGAATTAATAATTAAGTAAAGATTTTAGTTTGTTTATAAGTGTTTCTAAATGTTAAATTTGCAATATGTGCGAAGGTCCATTTATAAGAGTGTTTCCTTTAAATTAAAAAAGATACAACAATTCATGTTGAGATAACCAATGTAATGCACTTAACAGATGTCGAACGTTCATAAAGTTAAACCTTCATAAGTGAAGTTTTACTTAAAAGGTTAATAGGTGAGAAGAAACGAGATGAACGGTAGAGACGGTGACGGTAAGTCGTTGGGAGCGGACAAGATTGTTCTTCGGTAGGCACGTCAATTAATTAGTTGAAAAATAGCCTCGTCGTTTCAGTAAGCGTAGTAGCAGCTAGCGTTGTAGTCAAATAAATGTAAAAAATTTAAACTAAAGTGACCAAGAAAATCTAAGAATGAGAAAGGATATCATAGAAAGTTTACACACATCGGCCAAGGTCATAGACATGATGTGATAAAATGAGTAACATCATTCAGCACATGAAGAGTTAGTTTCTAAGATGTGTAATAAAACATTTTTTCAGACAAAAAAGCAAATTTTTGAATAACCAAATAACGTTTACTTCTTCTAGTGTTTAATAATATATTTTCAAAAAATGGAACTACTATTATTCACGATAGAAACAAATATTTTACATTGTATTAATTTTATTATATAATTTTCATTCAATTGTAGACGAGAAAAAAAGTACTTTTTAATTTAGTTCATACATAATTTTTGAAGAGAAGCTGGATATGAATAAGTAATTAAATCTTAAAATTATTGAACTGCAAATGAAGTGTGAAAAAAATTTATTTTAACTCGTTATAAGATTTTAAGAAAATTTACGTAGTAGAAAAAATCCTTCATCATTTGGTGGGCATGTGATATTTCATGTAAATGGTATGACTTCTAAAATGCTTCCGGTTTTCTTTTCATTTTTGACTTTTAAGAATAATTATTTACACAATAGTTTGTATAATTTAGTTTCCTACAAAATAGTTAACTAAGACAAAAACAATCAACATTTTTCTTAAAACTTTTTACCATTTGTAAATCGTATGGTTTATGAAAAATTAATTTTCGGGCAGACACAAAAATGTTATAGTTCGTAATCTGTCTGCTTTACAAAAAGAATTTAATGAAAATAAATTCGGCTTTCTGAACAAGAAGAAATCGATTTGGTGTCAATAAGAAGTTCCAAACTACTTCCAAGTGTTAAAGCGGTAAAGTGTGTCACGGAAGCATTTACTTTAAGACTAAAACAGTTTGATAAATTTGTCGTGTCCAGTCTTGATCAAGTTCAAAATTGAATTCATAAAATTATTTATTAAACCAATAATTACATCTTCTAGAATATAACAAGTCTAAGATGGCTAACTTGCTTAAAGACTCCAACTTGTCCTGAAGATGGTATGTCACATCTAAAGCACACGTTACAAATATTGATTACCTTTGTATCCATGATCTATTTCAGATGACGGATAACTCCAAAAACCAACCAACAAGTCGGATATTATTGACTGGATTCAAACAAAATGTGACATTAGCTTTAATCACAGTCAACCGATTGTAACAGCAACATATTTGATGGAGCAGCTGTAGTGCACGTGCTTTATCCTGGTATTGCTACAACATTTTCCGAAAGCTATGAACTCAGTCTCAGACTCAAATGCAAATTCAAAAACATGTAAGCAATTCCTATGTGGCAACGAAAACAAAACACAAATTAGCTAAGAAAATGTTGGAAGTTTAGTATCTGAGAAAACTTGTCATTTGCATTTATAATGACTGTTCTCTATGTTAAGAATGTCGTCAAAGGTGAATATACTCTCATCCTAATACGAACTGTAGACTTAGATGTAGTGATTGTTTCAATATGATTACCTACCTCACAAATACAAGATATTGATAAACTATAGAATGAGTATGATTGTGGGAAGTACAGGAAATCCATTTCAATTCAGGAGATTTGTGGCATACCCTCACTGGAAATTTGTTGGCTTTTCATTCTCTAACTGGTGCGACACAGTCTCCACTCTTGAGGTATTGGCAGGAAGATTGGGTAGAAGGTCTGGATGCCATTTCGTTAGAAAGTAATTGTGTGGTTTTAGTGTTGAAATTATCGTGATTTTTATATAATTTTTTTGCTGTTTTATCTGAGTATATTACAAACTAACTGTAATTTTTCATAATTTGATATTGGTTAATAACAGCTGTCTTGTTCTGTAATACAGTTTTCACACGACATGAACCTGCCAGAAAACATCAGATTAAATCTTCAAAGTTTTCAAATTAAAAGTTTGACACACTATGACTTATATCATTAAAAACCAGAAAACAAATAGCATTCTTTTAACAACAAAGTCAACGACTCGTTCTAAAAAAATACAACTTTATGCAATAATTCAAAATGTAAAAGTAAGTAAGTTAAAATCACGTTACAAAAATTTGGTGACCATATTGATTACATCTTCAAGACAGCTAGTGGTGCAGATAAATTTGTGTCCCGGACATTTTAAACTCGTCTACCCATATACTATCTGAATCCAAAAGGGGCATTAGTTGCCCGACGTGAAATGTGTTGGTAAAACGTTCAGCTACCTCATCCCACTAATAGATTCATAAAGATTAATTTGGATTATTCATAATAAAGATAACTATAGAAAATATTCATTTATAAATGTTGAAAATTTCTCATAAATTGGTGTTTTATTAGTAGCTTTCTGCTCACTTATGCAAGATCTTGTATTTGGAGAAAGGCCGTAAGGGGGCGAGGTATCAAAACTCCGTGTGATTTTATTTGATTAAGGTTTCGACCGAATCTTAACCGAACAGTTATTTTCAGGGGCTCTATCACATGGAGTTTTGATATCTCATCTAATTACGCTCTTTCTCCAAATAGAATTCTCGCATAAGTGAGAAGAAAGCTACTAATATATCGATTGTGTTTTTCATTTAGAATAAGATGATCTACATGAGGATATGGGAAACCGTTAAAGATACAAGATACTCTTCGACACTTTAAAACCGCAAAATCATTCAGTATATTTGCAATACTTGCAAAAACTGAAAAGTGGGATGTCTGCACGAAATTTTCAGCGATGTAGTAAACATATTTATTATGATGCTATCACAATTTATTTTCTAAATGATAGCATCTAAAATGTGATAATAATCTTTTTATATCTTATGTGGGTGACATATTGGATTTTTACATTTTTAAATGTTTCTAAGAAATGCCATGTATAACATGTTATGTTCTATACAGATAAACGAATAATGCCTCAGTAAGACAACGTCCAAATGTTTCTCACATTTCTAATTTTAATAAAGACCAAATTATCGGTAAAAAAGAAGCAGATTTTTCTTTTTGTAAAATTGGAAAAAGAGGCAATCGTAAACACACTACCATTACACACACTGGAACATTCCAGCATAGCAGCAGTGTATTGAAGAGTGATTTCTTAGACCGATGGCAATACAAGACCGATTTCAAGCCACAAGGACGGTTTCTGTAGATTGGGAAGGAGCTCTTGACCGTCATGTGTTGACGAATATCATCGTTGGGCTACATGCACAAAGTGCAAATAGATATTTTCCCCTAATCGCACCGTACAAGGCTGTCAAACCGGCATGATATCAAGAGGAACAGGGTTGGTTTCATAAGTGGAATCAAATACTTTTTAGTTGCGAATGATGGCTGTAGAAGGGTACAACGATATCGAGAAGAACGATGAAATCTCCGTTTTGCTAAAAGACGTCACACAGCCGTAATACCTACTTTGATTATTTGGGATGCGATAGCTGTTGGACAAAGATCACCTATTGAGTAAAATGTGTGTCTTGCGACATCTCGTGTAAACATTGACACGTATGAATAGTATAAACTAAGAAAAATGCCAACTGTTAACTGTAACGGCATGTGTGTGTCACCTATTGAGTTTATCGCATTGACATTGATCTCTTATGGTTACGTCAATGATATTTCACAACTAGTCTAGTGACGTTCATGCTGACGTTATACTAAATGGCATTTTCTAACAGGATAATGCAACAATCACAGTTGCAAATTTTGACTTCTTCAACTGTTGCCGAAACCTCCTGAAAATGATAAAGACTGAGACATAGACCACCTATTCTAAAGCATGCCACGAAGAATAAATGCTTACATTTCCGGGGGCGGGGTGCGACACTTTATCCTGCTCTTCCACGGCTGGCGTAGTCCTTGTTAAAACAAAGCGTTTTTTTTATCTGTTTTGTTGTTGTTGATTGTTTTTTCGAAAGTTTCAACGTTTATATTTAATACTACAGCAACATTTTAACAAAGTTTGAAATTCGTAGCATTATTTTTTCTGGGTATTGCATTTCATATGAAGGTGAGTGTATTTCACCTTTCTTCTGCTAAATATGGAAATTTTTAATGTAAAATAACGAAAACTCTATAAAAACGGCAATTACCATCTTTAGAAAATACAAATATTTCAAAAATTATCAAATTTCAGCTAATATTTCATAAAAAAAAATAATTTTTACACGAACAACTTATAAATAAAAAACAAAACCGGATACATAGATGCCTGCTTTATTGAAGTACGGGTATATTTCTTAATATTTTGAAATATTTCTACAAATAATAGTAGTTTCACGTGAAAAAAAATTTTTTAATCTGTTTGGGACACCGTGGACATTGCACCATATTTATTTATAACTCCTCATATTTTAGTTAGTTTTAATATTCTACGTGCTAAATACATATATATCAAAATAATTATACTTGAGAAATGTGGACGTACACATTCGTAAACATGTTGTACATACATGCTCTTATGTAAATGTAAAGTAAAGTTAGTACACCTCTGGGCACATTATATATTTCAATTTATGATACGGCACCTGGTTGTAACGAACAATAATTATATTTAACATTTGGTATTACTTCAATCGAAAACTGAAAATTGTTCAGATTAAATGTAATATTTTCCTAATTATTCTAGAAATATTGCCTAAACAAAACAATTAGAATTTTTGAAAAAATCTTACAAACCTAACATGTGATAAAATTAGAATTCCAATGTGAAAGAATGTACGTTATTATTCAAACAGTAAAGTATGTAGATTCCATAAATGTAAGAGAACTCTGACAAACTAATTTATTAGTGATAAATTCTAAAAACGTCGACCAGATTAAACTGCAAAAGTACAAAATCTATATTAAATGTCTGTTGGCGTAATAAGTAAGCCTTTTTGTTTTTAAGTGTTCTTTTAAGTACAACCGTACAAAAAATTTTAATTAAAGCGATTTCTAAAAAAATTAGTAATTAAACCGTAGTAATTTGTGTAATTAAATTTAATACGACCCAATTTTTAAATTAAATGTAAATTATTGTGATACTTTTTAAAACTAAATAATTAAAAATATTAATTAATTGTAAAGGAGGTTTACTTTATTTTATAAATTCAAGTCTCTGAAATCTAAAAATGATTTAAGCATGAATCAAAAACTAGTCTCATATAAATAACGTCTATGTTTACCTAGTGTGTGTGTGGGCTTTTTGTAATATAATAGAAAAATGTCTGCTCCATTCACTTGCAAAGATAAATGTTCCGTAAACTGCTTTGCATTAATTTCATTAATTTTTATTGACTTCTCTATGTTAATCTTATTAATCATTGCATATCAGCGAGGTGGGTTGCAAGGTTACCGTTATCAAAGTTTTGTTAATGTTTGACAATATACTTTTAATGTATCTTTAAATGAAAAATTTGCATATTTAACTAGTTTTATTAGTGATAACCAGGGTTGGTTCTGAAGTTATCATTATCTTAGTTTTTTATAGTAATTATACACACACACACATTTTGTGTGTTTTTTATTCAATTCCGTAACTTTTTTGCAACAAATTGTGTCCTACGCTTTAAAAAAAGTTTGGTAAATTATGTTTCCGTTGACTTGCTTTCTCCATAAATTGTCTTCTTGTTAAATTATCTCTTCATTGAATCGTCCTTTCAGTGAATTGTTATTTCATACTTGCGTCTTTGGTAAATTCTTTTCAGTTAGTCGTTTCCAGAGAATTGTTTTGGTTGAATTGTCCAACACGTAAAATAGCTATTGAACCGCGGGTTATCGAAAAAGTATGTCGGAAAAATGTCACTCGAAAAAACTAATCTTTTCTTAGAACTATCATCCTTGCTTAAAAAAGAAAAGTAACAATCTATGTTGAAAAATTTCAGAAAAAATAAGTTTTTGACAAATATAGTGGATGTTCGGACAAATCGTATTCTAAATCCTTAATTTTTATTGTGAAGTACCTAATCTATCTATTGCGATTGAGTCAAATTAAATAAATTTTAATTTTTTGATGAAAAACCACCAGTTTCTAACTGTTGCTTTGTTTTAAATTTCAAAGTAGTGGTTGGCCTCAGTCTGAACACTGGGTTGGTGTTCTACTCAGATACAAAATCCTAGTCTATCTTAAGCAATAGTAGCTGCCCAAAAAGATACCCAATATAAATGAACTTTTGGGTTGACACGATTTACCTATTTTAACAAAACTCAGTGTCACTATCTTAAGTACAAAAATCCAGAGAGGGAGAAAATGTTAATTATTGAATATGGCTTATTGGTTTAAGTTTTCGTGGCCCGTTTGTAAACTAGCGTTGCCTAGGTGTTCTTGAGGATTGGATTTTAGATCTGGTTGAGCCTCAAGGTTTCTGCCTTTTTGCTAAGGTTTTCTGAATGTAGCTTGATAACCTCCCTTTAGCCCTTAGGCGCTGCTTGTAACTGAGGTCTCTTCCATTCCTAAGTTCGGTTACTGCTGAGTTTTTAGTGTGTTCCTGACGAAAGTTTACTCGATGTTCTTTAATCGATCTCTCGATGATTTCTCTGAATACTTTCCCACAAGAACTAGTATACGGTAAACTCCTGCTGCTGAAAGAGGGTGGCCCTTTTATTGATCTGATGGTCTGCTAAATCTTCTTGAATCTAGACAACAGTTATTAGATGTGACTCTATTGAATTGACTAAAGTCTATTGAAGGCACAATTGACGCCCATAATTTCCAATTGCAAAAGATGTGAACAAAGTTGCTTTGAGAGACAGAGGGACTGATGGTGAAATTGAATTTTACGTAAAGCTTTGACGAAGTTCTTGATTAATCTGCAATTAGCACTAAAAAATTCACTGACTTTTCAAACGTTTTATTTTAGATGGTAACATGAATCTAACGGCAGTAACTATGGCTTCAGAATTTTAGTTCACTTAGTGATGAACAATTGAAGGTGTGAACAGATTCACCATCTAGATGCAAATACATATCCTGTCGCAATTGTATTGTATTCAAAACTTCCTATCGAAGATGTTAACTTAACTCTCAGTATTTAATGGCTGGTAAAAAAGCACCAATTATTCTAGAGCCTTCAATCTCACACCGCACATTGACTTCTAAGAATGTTACTCATTACAATTTATAACCTAATGACGATTATTATCTGTGGTCCAGTGTCTACGGTAGTTAAACGATAAAGCTCAATTAGTAGTGAACAATAGTCTAATCTTTATTATTATCACCTTTTTTCATTGCATGAAAAAACTTAGGTTTATGTGCCTTGATCTTGTGGGAATAAACATCGTCTAATTTGATTTATTCTTGCTTATATTCAGATAAGAAATCTCAAAGGATCATAAATGAATATACCCGATGTTGCGATAAACGTGATCAACCAACAGCTTTATTATTTGAATTTTTTACGTATTTTCTGTGGTAACTAACTCTCTAACTAGAACTTAAAGCAAAAAAACTTCTAAATTGACTAATGTTTGAATTTACTAACTAAAATTTGAAACTGACTAATGTAACACGTCTGTCAAGTTTTTACTTTCCTTAGCACTCAGTTTGTGGGTATATATCAAAACTTGTTGCAGTTTGTTGTAGAAGACAAATTTATTTTACAAATATTTATAATCATCTCGGTAGTTTAGGTCGGTGAGGAGTCGTGGATAATTTTAAAACATGCAGCAGCTATAAAAAGTGATTTCAAGACGAGGCCGCCACCCTATGAGAGGCCAAATACGTAATCCACGTAAAATTAAATTGTCGGAGGATCGCTCGAGCACAAAATTGTCACAAAGATGCTAAATAATAATTAATTCCGGTTGTTAACGATCGGTTTGAACATACAACCAATTAAAATTATGGAAATTCTTAATAACAATCGCGTGACAAAATATATCTTAAAACTAGATCAACTTAGCTTTCGAGTCGTGTTAGGTGTTGTTGTTGGGTTTGTCACATTCTCCAGCTGTATACCATGTTGTAGGACGTCAGCAATCAAGAAAAAAGAAGAGACAAAAAGCAAAAAGCTGGCTGGTATTCAAAAGTGATAGATTGGTGTCAAGGTCGAAGGTCGCTTGCTATCAATAATTTGTAAGAGTTTCGATGTAGATAGATTAGGCTAGTTTTGCCTCCAGGTGGTAGTTTAATTTGCCCCAAGGTGGTAATGCGTTGATAAAGTAATTTCTTTAAAACTTACGGCATTCTCACCGTGCAAAACAAAAGAAATGGAACATTAAGTCATGGAGGAACTCGTCATTCCTTAATATGTTTCCTACCATTAAACAATTCGTAGATTTTGTTCAATAAAAGAAGGTCTTTTACTCTTTACCGAAGAGAAGAACAAACACGTGCCCTCTACCCAATGTCACTTACCGAAATAAAATAAAATTTTATAAAGCTAACACTCAAACCAATTCACCTTTTGTCTTAACCAACAACTAATTTCGTAAGTTAAGTTGTCTATACAAGTTTAGTAAACGAAATTCACACTGTTATAATAAAAATCTAATGATGAAAATCATAAACGCAAATCTAGGTGGTTTAAGGCAGTAAGAAGGGATATGCCTAAGTCAAAATCTATGTTTTTCTGCTGTGAAAATTTTGATGTAAGTTTCTTTTGTTAACAATTAATCAGTGTTAAATCCAAACACATTTCCTTTGTAGTTTAAACAAGATGTGGAAAATTATATAAGATGTAGAATGATAGGAAGAAACATTTTCTTAAAGCCAGATGTAGTACCCCATGTATTATTTTGTTACGGTTTATTATTATCAAAATAATAATTTAAACCGTAGTGTTCAAAAACTGGCTTGCAGCTCTACCAGTCAAAGAGGGATCATGGGTGTATTTGGTAATCATTAAGTCAAAGGCTTTCACACTGCAAAAAAAATATTAATAGGGCACCACCTAGCAAAATGCATAGTAAATACTCTAGAGCAACTAGGAACGTTAGACATCAAAACAAACAGTTAAACTGTAGAGATATAATTTTTATGAAACGATTAGACCAGTTATAGACCCAAAATACTTATAAAATACACACCAAATGCATACAAAAAGCTACACGATACTAGTTATTTTCGAAACAACAATTAAATACAACAGTTAAATTAAGTAACAACCGTTTCGTACGATACGTCAATGGATATTAGCCGAATAATTAATAATCAACTAACAAAAACAGATAATTAAATCTTGAAGAGCTCACAAAAATAAAACTGACGTTAAAGGCGTAAACATATGATACTAATGTTCTTTCAAATCATATCGATCAAATATAAAGCGCAAGAATTATGTAGATAAATTTACGTCAGAATACAGATACAACCGCGTTTTAAATCAAAATAATAACTGAGAACATGCACAATTTTAACTTATCTGGTTATCGATGATTACGAGGAAGAGTAGTTGGTTAGTATTCAAAACGGATGAATAGTAACATAGACACGTTGAAAAGCGATGCAGGAACAAAGATGCCCTCGGCTGTATATATAGATAAGGGTCAATCCGTTTATCTTTGATGGACACCTTGACTGGACAAATAGCCGGTTCCGGTAGATAATAAATAGCCTTACAAAGTAACGTTGACGTGTGTAAAATAGCGATAAAATCCAAAGTTCACAACCGTTATAAATCCAGAAATGTTACTTCCGACGTAGAAGATGGGGTTTATTTCTGTTTCCAATTAAATAATAATGGTAATCCATAAGATTTATCCCTTTTAGAACAGAAAGTTCACCCAGACTTTTTACGTTAAAAGCACAATTAGAAAATAAAAAAGAAAAGTAACGTTTTATTTGGGAACGTGATTAAATGCTGGTTAAAACCAACTTAGAGAAACTCGATATCCCTAACTTTTTTTTTTTTTCAGTGAAATGCTCGAATGTAACTTAAATTAACAACAAAGTCAATAAAATTCAGACATTGTTATCAGAGGCGCGAAAGGAATCGATGAAAAGAAAAAGTACCGTCACAATTTGATTGACAGAAAGATAGAAAAGATCTGCCCGTAGTAGATGTCACAGGTACCACGCCAGAATGTGAAAATTTTTAAAAAATGGACCAATGGGAATCACTTATAGTGGTAAAAATGGCTCTTGCTAGGTGAAAAAAAATCGTTAAAAGTGTACTTAATGTGACAGATTATAACTCTTATTCTGTCAACCTAATGTCAAAGATTTAGCATAAATTTTTCAGCCCAGAGAATGTAAGCTGCCTGACAATCAGACGAGGGCCTAAAATAGCTTTACGACCGAGCTGCATACATAATTTTTACACGTTTCATTATTTTCGTATAACAAAAAGTAAAACATTTACAAATTGGGTTAATCTACTGTATTATTACCATCATAGGTGCCTTACATAATTTTTTATTTGTCACTCACAGTGACATCAAAAAATGCTTCTAGCATATTTATTTGAGAAGTCAGAAGTATTTAAATCATCAACACCTTGGTCGATTTATTCAATGTTGAAGGCCGCTATCTCAATTAATGAAAATCTAGAAATAAGCAATTTTAAAAAAGTAACTGTATTCCTAAAAGAAATTGGGACGGATACAAACCTAAAAAATTAAAAATTTTAACAAGGGGACAAATTTTAAAATTTATTATAGAATCGCCAAATAATAGATTTTTAATGATGAAAGTAAGTAAATTGTTTTGATTAATAATATTATAGCTAACACTAGAATAAACCCCAAAACATTTTTGGGCAAAATTAGTTAATTTGAATGGTTTTTAATCATAAAAAATAATAATTGTTATCCAATACTTGTATTAAATATAATTGTGATCGGTTTCGACTTTAAAATTACATAAAAATACAAATACAAATTATTCAAAAATTAATACTTCTAATGAAAATGTCAAATTGATATAAAAAAAATTTAATACAAGTATTGGATGACAATTATTATTTTTATAATTAGATAATATATACCAATACATTTTTATAATGGATTCATCATTCGTTTATAAGATGAATGGTTTTAATCACCAATGTTTTTTAAATTCATCCAGCAATACATTAGATCAATTTAACGATTTAAAAACCAAAGCCCACGGGCGCCAAAGTAACACTTTTAAGCCCGCGGGCAAAATGTTCTACTTACGCCCAAAAATGGGGTTAAAAACTCAATTTGCGCTTGATCGTGCAAAAAATATGCAATATGTCCCCTAAGTTGGAATCATATGAAAAACTTTTTATTATTAATTTTAGAAAAAAAAGTTATTCAAGTTCTGGCATCTTTAAAGAGAATTAAGGGATCAAACACAAACTGGAGCGATTTTTCTATGTTAATTTTAAAGACTAGTTTCTAATGGAAAGGTTTGTGTCCCTAATACCAGAGCAGGTTAATATATGATTAAAAACTATTGCCAAAATCGATAACTTGTACTACAATATGTCCCTAAGTTGGAATCATATGAAAACTTTTTTATTATTAATTTTAGGAAAAAAGTTATTCTTTATAAAAAATTCTGCATGTTCTAAAATCTAAAAATACAGTCATCAAATATCAAATTTTGCATTTTTTAGTCGTATACGAGGTTTGTCAAAAATATGAATTTTACTCAAGAGTAAAGTACCTTTAAATTTTTACAATATCGGAAAATGTTATCAAAAAAAGTTGATCAGAAACAAAAACTACGTTCAAATATGCAATTACATCCATTTACATTAAAAATTAAGTTTATTTTGTTTTTTAATAATATTTCTAATTTGAATGAACATTTATCTCTTGTGATTATTTATTATTATTTATGATAATTTGACTAAAATATTATAATATGCTTTTTACGGTGCTGTGAGTCATTTTATTTCTGAGGGTGTTGGTTTTGAACTTTTAGTTTTCAAAAATGTTCAAAATCGAATTATCAATGTAAATGGTTGCATTGCATATTTAAATGTAGTTTTTAATTCTGCTCAACTTTTATGCTTTCCATTTTCCAATATTGTTAATTTAAATGTGGTTTGCTCGATTAAAATTCATATTTTTGACAAACTGGCAATAGCCACGACTAAAAAATTGGATGTTTGATGACTGTATTTTAGATTTTAGAACATACAGAATTTTTATAAAGATAACTTTTTCCCAAATTGATAATAAAAAAGTTTTATATGATTCCAATTAGGGGACACTGTATCTAAATGTTATCGATGTAGCCAAATGGTAATAGTTTTTAATCATATATTAAACAAGTCGGTATTGAGGACACAAACCTTTTCCATTAGAAAACTAGTCTTAACTAAACATAGAAAAAATCGCTCCAGTTCGTGTCGATCCCTTAATTCTCGAATAATTCTTATGAAAATTACGCGGTAAAATATCAACCTTTCTGGGGTAACGCACAAATTCAACAAAGCTCAAACAATGGAAAACACCCAATTAAAACATTTATTGCATTTTTTAACTTTGCAAGAAAAATACGTTACATTTTTTTCCACTGTATCCACAAAATAAACAATAGTAAAAATAAAAATGCAATATTTTTCTAAAACGTCGTAAATCGTAACATATACTATATTAAATGCTATTTAACTTAGTTGGACCAACATGACATGACAAAGATATCTCGCTCCAAAGATAAAAAACTTTGTTTAAAACTTTTATGCAGAAATTAAATTTATAAAAAATATTTTAACCTTGTTCTCAAACGTTTTAACATATTCAAGTTGCTATTTTGAATATTTCTTAACGTAATGGAAGGTGCCATAAATAATTCTTGTTGGCATAAAGAAAAAAAATTGAAAGCTTTATACAACCACTTACGGCGTCGCTTTTGAGCGAAAAATACGAATTTGTAATATATCAGATGTGTTCTTTCCAAGTCAGTAGTAAGCTTTGATACGCACGTTATAATCAATATTTCACCTGGTAATGTGAATTCAATATTGTAATTCAATCATGATATGTATATACGTAATATGTATGTAAACACCAAACACTTTCACCACATTTTCGTAAAAGTAGGACGTAAAATTTCGAACAAACCGACTATTGTCTATAGAAAAACGACTGATGAATTGGATAACAAAATTTTAATGATTGGTTTGTATGTACGTGCAGTTGCTCAGAATTAAGTCTATGCAATTAGTAGAATGATTATTATTGTGTACATGTGTCTGTACTGTAGTGGAAATTGTGGAAATTATAGTTGCTCGTTATATATTGATGACAATTCAATTGTAGTTCATGGTTAGGAATGGAATATCTCCATTAATAGGTGCATTAATATATGTCACAAGAAAATTATACTGAACAAAATACTAGATTATTTTAGATAATACGATTATTAAGGAGAGAATAATATATAATTGTTTTAACAATAAATAAAAATAAGTAAAATTGTTTCTAAAGATGAACAAATTAACTTTGGAACTAGAACAATAAAACTCTGATCTGCAAACATTAAGAGACCTGGTAAGAAATAAAAATAAGCGCTTACCGCAGAACTCCACATCGCTCTGAAACTAATAAACGTCAAAGAAGAATGAAAATTATGGATATGTTGTAAATAAAACATAAAAAATGTGTAAAACAAATATAATTGAAAATCAATCTAGGTTACCGACCCATTCAGCTTGATGAGATTGTGCCCAAAACCTAATCAGATCTGAACTGTTATATATAAAACTCATATGCAAAGTGTTATTTAGAAGAAGTGGAGAAAAATCAGATACGTTGTAGGAAAAAAATTCACATTTAAGAAGAAAATGTACACCACGAAGCAATTTGTAAAATCAAAGTAAACATTTCAGTATCGTCCAAAAATAGTTAAATAATAACTGCTAACCCGTTATACAAACGCTACGTACGAGAGTGCGTTGAACAAATCGAGGTGTCGCACGCCAAAGTTCTTTAAAACGAGTTGAAAATTCTCACTTTCACAAAGCAAAAAATGAAATTGCGTTTTAGAAAAAATGGTTCAAACAAAACACTATAGATAATAGAATTTTCAAAACTTCTCCCTCAACTTTTTGTATAATTGACACTGGTGGAGATATTGTTACAACAGTTAGTGTCACGTGATTGTTATATCTCAATAATTACTTATCGGATCAAAAAATCTGTATAGGCTAATGGGTCTTTTGGCTACATAGATTATGACCTAAATTGAATCATATATGCGGAATTATAAATAAGGTCCATGTACAAAGTTTCATAAAAATCGGACAGGTGGTACTAACTATAATTTGTCAAAAAGTTAAAAAGGGTGTTAAAATTTCGGTTTGGAAACAGCCGCACAACTACCCATCATATTTATAGCAATACGTAACTGGAACGAAGTACACA
>JALBCR010000282.1:0-12500 GCA_030710515.1 Abscondita cerata
AATAACTTGGAGCTGTTACCCTGGCCAGCAAAAGCCCAGATTTTAACATTATCGAAAATGTTTGGGCTCGAATACTTGCTGTTATCCGAAGACAACAAGGGCCAAATTTTATACCAGTAAACCGTAATGCACTAATTGCAGCCATTGATACCGCATGGGAAACGATTAATATTAATTATATTGATACCTTGATAGCGTCAATGAGCAGACGCCTCCAAGAATGTATCAATAATAATGGAGGTCACACCCATTATTGATTTCTTATATTTATTTATATAGTAATACCTTTATTTAAAAAAAAGTTTTCATTTAATTTTAAACTATAACTTGGTATCTTAATTATAATTATGTAATAAATTCTTGTCAAAAAACTAAATATATACGTTGACAATAAGAATTGCCTTAGTTTTTATTTTCACTTTTTATATTAACTACAGAAAAAAATGAAACGTCATAAAATATACATTTTGTAAGGACTAAATATTATGAATAGAGAGTTTAATGATTTTTTTAATAACTTACAATAATTAGTAGGTTAGATTTATTTAAAAATAAGTAATAATCAGTCAACCCAAATAACCATGTTTAGTTTTTGATTTAATTTAAAAGTTATTGCTTGTAGACGTTTTTAAATCAAAATTATTTCTAATTTTATTTTGTAAACATTTCCTAAACAAAATTTTGATTCGATAATTAATCGAGCTATGGTGTTTAATTAGCGATACCTTCAAATATATTCTTTAAAGAAAAAAATTAAGTAAGCAACGTAAATTACCTATTTTCTAAAACGTGCTTAGTGTAATGATTCATTCTACAGTCCTTCTATAAGATAACCCCTGCTGAGACTACCTGCTGTTAGAATTGTAAATGATACCTTTAAGCCCGCTTCACAATGTGCAAACTTTTGTTTACAGAAATTGTGGTGTCCAAGTTTTAAATTTCATGAGTGTATACACAGAAAAACACCAAAAAACTGCACTGGTGCAGTTTTTGGTGTTTTTCTGTTGGTTAAATAGACGCTGCAGTTGGTGTTCCTTTCCTTTGATGTACTTAGCATCTTTTAAATTCAGATTCTTTGCAATTTTAGTCAGTATTTTATCTTTTAACTTGGATTTCATATATTCATTATTATTGGTATTATATAAAATTGTATTTTATATACATAAAACTTGAAGACTTGGACACATTTAAATAAATTAAAATTCAATTTTTTTCTTTAAAAATAATATAAACAATATTGATTCATAAAAACAAATATTAAATATTAAAAACACTATCGACTAAATTGAGTCCGGAGGTGACGACTGGTTCTCCCGCAAATTTTTAGACTGAAAAGTTGGTCAAATCTGATGGCTATAAAAGAAAAGAATTGTTTGTTTGGCCGAGCATAGAAAGGGTTTAGAAAATGAGCAAATCTAGAGGAAATAAAAAAAAATGAGTTTTTTATTTAGCCGAGCATATAAAGAGGGTGGATCTGAGTGAAGATCCAAGAGTATGTTTCTTTCAAGTTGATCTAAAGTTGGTTGTAAAGATAAGAGTTTCTATTTGGCCGTCTATACAAGACTGAAACTGTCTATGTAAATTAGACCGTAATTTTATTTAACTTTTAAAATAAAAATCCATTTCTCCAAGTACAATATAATCTGGCAACAAGACCTAAAACTTTCATACCAATGTAATATCGGTAGTGGCAAAAATCTAAATTTGTGAAGAGTAAGCACAAAAATATTGATGAAAAGGTCGCTTAATTTTTTTCACGTATGTACGAATATTGGTAATATGACGTTATGATGACAGTGAAGGACGTATAATGTATTGAAGGATGTTTCATCAATCATTAACTTTCTGCGAAAGTATAACTCTAACCGCA
The DNA here is from genome assembly GCA_030710515.1 of Abscondita cerata. Taxonomy (NCBI): domain Eukaryota; kingdom Metazoa; phylum Arthropoda; class Insecta; order Coleoptera; family Lampyridae; genus Abscondita; species Abscondita cerata. The sequence continues at coordinate 1,871 of JALBCR010000282.1, forward strand.
TGATGCATGAATTTTGGAATTCCAATGATTTTTTTTTTGAGATATTTTCGAATAATCCGCATTTTTTTTTTTAAATATGCTCTCTGAAACGTCTATTTTATGCTGGTAATTTTGGTTTTTCGAAGCTCTTGTGCCCGTTTTTTTGTCCTTATTGCTTAGAGTGAGGTATTTTTGGTTATATACGATAAGCTAAGCGTAATTGTAATTTTTGAAGTCGCTACTGCTGTGTCGTATCGTTACGGTTGGTTTGGTATAACTTTTCTTCATATATTGCATCGGGATTTCTACAGAAACTGTATGTCTCAGTATTTTGAGTTTCAATGCAAAGATCGTTCAAGTGACATTGTCACTCAATTCAAGCGTTTCCTCTTGGTATTCTTATCATGCTGTGAAATCTGCGTAGAAGTCAATGTCACGTTGTGAATAAAAGTTTTATTTTTAGATGCGTCTTATAAGAGAAACTTTAAGGTACATGAGTCTGTTGAGACTTTTGGCAAAGTTGAATCATTCAGTTTGAATAAATGAAGTTTTTAATAGCAAAGGGTAAGTTCAATAAGAGCGACGAGCTGTAAATATCTTGTTTGGCTATGATTTGCTTCTAGCGTTTTCTACGCCAATATCGTTGTTCTCTATGTTGAATATAGATGGAAAGACATGAAAAGGCAACCAAAGTCAAAGATAAAATAAAAAGCCTTCATGGTGATGTAATCACCTCTTATCAGTAAAGTAAGACGGTTTTGACAACCGTAGGGGCTGATTAATCCAGATCAAAAAGTTACAAAAGTAGTTGATTGAAAGCCAAATTTTTTAATACCATTAATAAATTTAACAAAGTTTCTTTGGCGGTAAGTTTGGATACGTTTTTAATACTTATATAAATATATTGTGCATAGACGTCGTGAGTCCCACGGAAAAATTAACATAGGCGTTTCTATGTTAAATTCAGAATGAATGTATATCTTTTTTCTGGTACAATTGAGCATAATATAGCGACATATTTTGTTAAATAGATAAATGAGAACAAAAAACAGTAAAATTATTATCGATATTATTATTAATACAATTTTTGTAAAATGAGTTTAATTTATTTTTAAATTTATTTTAAAAATTGTATTATAGTATCAATAATAAAGTTTAAAAAATAGCCTGCAATCGGAATCGAACCCTGATTAGAAAGTGCAAAATATATAAAATTCATTCGATTAATCGATTTTGTTTAAATGGTATGCCATTTCAAAAATTTTATCGAAAAAATTTATAGGTAGCCACATAGGTAATCTAACAAATGAAATTACGACAAGATTTAATGACTTGAAACAAATCTAAAGCCAAACGATATATTTTTTGAGAATTTGCCAAATAATCTCAAATACCTAAACAAATTTTTTACTCTTTTAAACTACAATTATTGGAGGAATTATTGCAGGAAAATCCAGGACTATAAAGTTATCTAAAGCGCGTACATAATTGTAATAGTTAAAATAATAAATAGGTTTAACACATTACTGTTAAAAATTGGCCGACGAATGTAAAAGGTGTTTACCAAACTCTATTATTTAATCATTAGTGCCAACTTAGCCTTGGCTGAAACAGCAATCTTAAATTACCTGTGTAAATTTCTAAAAGCAAGTTTAGCGAAATAAAAACCTGTTACTGTGATAGTTTATGAGGCCTTTGTGATAACTAATGTGTTTCTGTGTGTTATTGTTCGAGTGAAACAAAATTGTTTATTATTGTTTTTACTTGCCATGATTAAAACTTTGTTTTTTTATGATTGAATTCTTACAAAACCTCTAGATTTTTCCTTCATACTCTGAATTTACCTTTCATGTAAAATAAAGTGGCGCCTCAATAATTATTTGATCTACTAATACCATCAATTTTACTACGACGCTTTTTTTGATAGTGGTGCTACCGGGTGTAGATTAATTAAAGCAAGTACGTTGAAGAACGGATAAATTTATGCAATAAGCTATGCGATTTGTCGCTGGGCAGTAAATGACTTCTTGTTAAAACTCGGGTTGTATTTTTAAACATGTTTCTTCTGGAAACTTCAATTGTGCAATTAATTTTATAGTTTTCTAAAATTTAAATAAATGTTTAAATACATAAATGTTTAGAAGAAGAGATAGACAAAGCGGTAAGAATAGGCAAATACAACCCAGAAAAAACAAGACCAATTATAGTTAACCCGGCGTCGCTCGCTACATTAAGAGTTACACCGTTACTCGCGCGTGAGAGTTTCTCTCAAGTTTTAGAAATCTCAGATTTTTTAGTGTAATTTATCTTCTTATTGGAATACCATTGCACACATATGTCTGTTGGACTTTTATTCATAATTTTCAAGTAAACACAAAAATAAAAAGGCATTTTTTATTGCACAAAAAAGTATGATAAAGTATAGCGTAAACATAAAAGATCAACTTTGGTTACATAGGAACTGGTAATTCAAAATCAATAGGTATTCTTAGATAACTTAAGCTACGAGATTCATAACATAACATTAAAAGAAAAACTGAAGAGAATATAAGAAATAAAATGAATAATACAAAAACATAGTATATTGAAAAAATCTTTGGTTGAAAAGAAACTGGTAACTCAAACCTAAATCTCCATTTTTTGGTTTAGCAAACCGAAAAAACACTTCCATAATATGAAACAACGCAAGAGGATAAACGTCACAATTAACTCCTGTCTCTCTCACTCGTCGTTTTCAGAAACAGTGGGTGCAGCACAGCAAGGGCACAAAAATATGGTGTGTTCGGTGCAGATTGGTCGGGTACACTTGTGGAATCTTTTCTTGGTTGCTCTGTTTCTTCTCCTTGGACAGACGTGATAGACTTTCGCTTGCACATCTTTATTTTCGGTTACTTCAGCCAACTTTTTTATTGATGTACGCAAACTCAACGATAAATTAGTTATCCCTAATCTGTTTATAAGTTGCGGTTTCATCAAATACAGCGCAAGTTCTTTCAGATAAAAACGCCTCTTCTCAATAAACTGAGCATTATTGGCTTTGTGGATAATGTAGCTATTAATTCTAGCAATATTCATCATTGAAAAAAATATTGTTAGTGGCCACCTGCAGCTTACACGTGCCACTGAATAAAGTGTCTTCATCTCGTCGACAACGTCAACAGCACCCTTAGTAATGTTGTAAGAGGTAATCACCTCAGGTTTCATTTGCTCTTCAGTGTTTGGGTCGATGGAGTCGTCGTCATGCATAGTTGACAACAACAAGACGTTCTTGTTTTTTTTTGGTACGTATAATTTCCAAGGGAATTTCCCTTTTATTTTTCTGAGTGAACCTACGATTGTTGTTTGATGGTTGCTGAGAAGATTTATAGCCAAAGGTACCAAAGTAAAATAATTATCCATAGTTATGTTTCTTCCTTTATTTAAAATAGGTTCAGCTAATCGCATGACTACAGCAGCAGCTCTGTTGTCGGCAACATAAGGCCCCGTCGGTTGCTTTCTGCAATACACTTTTAAATTGTGGGTGTAGAATGTTTGCGAGTCCACCAAAGCATAAATTTTCAGCCCGTATTTTGCGGGTTTGTTGGCAATGTATTGCCGAAACTTACACCTTCCACGGAAAGCCTCAAGCATTTCGTCTATAGTGACGTATTCGCCAACGGGGTAGTTGTCCTTACATCGCTGCACAAATCCTTCAAATCTTTCTCTCACCTTGCTCAAATTGTTAACATTAATGCGACCATCTCTACTATCAATGTTGTCGAATCTCACAAGAGCTGATAAAACCGTTTACGAGATATTGTTGCCCTGAAACATTCTGGTGCCGTACCATCTCAACCCACATTTCATGTAAATTCAAATGCTGGGCTTTTTTATGCTGACTAAATACAGCAGACCTAAGAGGGCATTTAGTTCCTCGAAACTAGTATTTGGGCAGTCTCTTTCACCGGCATAGTTTTTACGAGTTGTGTAACTCCGTTGTGACGTTTTTATACATCTTTTAGGGATATTTCTCCACCACCTGGTCACTTTGTCTCTTCCAAAACAAACAGGAATACCTCCTGTGGCCCAGTCGATGCATCATCAGAATCTTCGGAATAATTGGATTGTTCTCTGTCGCTGTTTTTATAGTAATGCTCGCTTTCAGCATTGCTGTCTAGATCAAGTAGCTGTTCATCAGGGCCCAGTTCTTCTGGAATTATGTTGGAATTTAATTCTGTAAACGAAAATTTCAACAAATGTTAGCAAGACAGTTATTAGATCATCTAAACTCATAAGAACTGACTGAATTCAAAAATAAGATTCCTACCTTTATTGGCTTCCTGTGCGGCTTTCAGTAAAGCCATGTCAACCATCTTCCTACCGCGACTCATGTTGAAATATATATAACACGGATACTTTTGCGATGAAAGAAACTCTCACACTTGATGCGCGTATATAAGTAAATGCACTGAAGTCAGCTACTACGTGTTCCATTTTTTGTACGCTTGCGGTAGACTGTTGCTGAAAGTCAGTTAGAAACATATCTGAAAGAACAAAGGTCCTCACCGCTTCTCATGAAAGATACGCCTACTTCACTAAAAATGTGAGAGACTCTCATATAGCGAGTAACGGCGGGTTAAAATGATAAAAGAGTCTACAAAAATAAATGTTCTTGAAAACGCAAAAGCTCTAAAGAAATAGATGTATGAATCGACCAGGACTACCCAAAAGTAGCACAAGAAGTAAGAAGAAGATTAATACCGCACATAAAAGAAGCAAGATTTAAAGGAATGAAAGCCCAACTAAAGTATGACAAGCTGATAATAAATAAAGAAGACTTGAAGACAGGAGAAATGGAAAACAAAAGAGTAAACAGGAAAAATGGACAAAAAAAACGGCATATAAAAGATCCCCAGATGATGGTACGACCGAAAAAAAGCTAAAAAGGATAACTCAAACTACTCTATAAAACTACTAAACACAGATAAGATACGGAGCAATGAAGTCGGGCATAGCAATGAAGAAAAACATAATTTACAAAAATAAAAAACAACCAATGGTAAAAGGTAATAAAGAAAAAAACACAAAAACAAAATAAAATAAGACTGCAACTTGGAATATTAGAACTTTATTAGAAACAGGTAAAATGGAAAAAATAGGAAGAGAAATGGATCGATACAAAATAGCTATAATGGCACTGCACGAAATAAGATGGGAAGGAGAAGGGAGGATAGAGAAAGAAAAATACTTAATACTATACGGAAGAAACGAAAAACAAGGACAACTAGGTACAGCATTTATGATAGATAAAAAAATCACGGACAAAATAATACAGTTCAGAAAAATCAACGCGAGAATATCATACATCCAAATTAAATACGCAACGGCAGATATAACCATACTAAATGCATATGCACCTACAGAAGGAGCGCTAACAGAAAAGAAGAATAAAATTTTTTTAAGACACTATTTAACATAGCTGTAGAAGCAATAGTGAAAGAGTGAGATCAATACTAAGTACGATATGGAGAGAGGAAGGATTACCTGAGAAGTGGAAGAAAGTAAAATCATAAGTAATATTATGCACAAGTCGGCTCAAATAATAGTATACGCTGAGGATTTGGCAATAGTAGCCAGAGATAAAAACACGTAAAAAAATTATTGAAAATGTTGATAAGGCAGCAAGAAAAAAAGTACTAGAAATAAACCAAAAAAAAGGCCAAATATATGAAAATAAGGAAAAAGAAATAATACTAGGGAGATACAAATACGAGGTAGTAGAAAATTAGATACTTGGGTCTAATAATAAATAACAAAAACGATAGAAGTATAGAAATAACACAAAGAATAAAGGCTGGACACAATGCATATCACAAATACAAAAAAATAATGAGAAGCAAAAAGATAAGCAACAAACGAAACTGATCCTATTTATTTTATTTATTCGTATGGTACATTTACTAATCCTATACAAGAACAATAGTAACTTATGCCGGAGGAACCTTATGCTTAACAAACAAAGACGAAGAACGATTAAAGATTTTTGAAAGAAAAATAATAAGAAATATAATAGGACCAAAGAAAATAAACAAAGACTACAGGAGACTTATAAATAACAAAATAAACGACAAATTAGAGAACGAAACAATAATAAAGAGAATCAAATCAATGAGAAGTAAATGGTACGGACATATACAAAGAAAGGGAAAAAAGGCAATAATACAGAAAATGATGAAATGGAAGCTAGCTAACACCGAACAACGAGAAAGGCCCAAATTACGATGGGAAAATCAGGTCAAATAAGCGGCTGGAATTCCGTAAAGGAATGTATAGCCATATACATGGTGTCCCACGACGATTAAGACAAGTTATTACTTGATATATTATATCAGAATTGGGCAGTAGTAGATAATTATAATTTTGGGGGTGTAAATTAGAACAAACGTTGCATATTTTCTTGTTATTGTGTTACCCAATGAGGTATTTTTTCAAATCGTCTAAATCTGTAGCCGAAAATTACAGGGATTCAATTTGAATTTTTAACTTCCAATCCTTTAAGTACCTGTAGCTCTTGAATTAATCACTTTAGACCCCAAGTGTGCTAGTTAGTTGGAATTGTTTTATCGGGAGGAACACAGAAAGGCTCAAATATACAGGTTGTCCCATTAATAATTTTGAATGCGACGTCACGTGACCAAAAACAAATACCTCATTGGGTAACACAATAACAAGAAAATATGCAACATTTGTTCTAATTTACACCCCCAAAATTATAATTATCTACTACTGCCCAATTCTGATATATTACTTGTCTTAATCGTCGTGGGACACCCTGTATACATGATAGACAAAAAGTTTATTAAAAAAGTTTTACAAGTATACAAGATGAGTATTTTCCAAACTTTAGACAAAATGGCTGACTTCCGGTTTAAGCGGAAATGACATAAACTTTATTTTGTTATTATTAAAGAAGGAATGGATTGGTGCTTAATCAATTTAATGGTCCACCTACAAAGACAACACCAAAAGCGTTTGACAATATTTGATATATCATGGATGTAACTTAGCACATCTCGAACAACTTGAACTTTATATAATGACTTTTCGCATCATACCGAAGAAGGATATTTATATCCTTACTGTGTGCAAGCAGTTTACCAACTTATTGAGACAATTATCCTGCACATATGCAATACTGTCAATGGCTTTGCAACACTTTTATCAGAGACATATTTGCTTAAGACTCCTTATCGATGAAGTTTGGTTTTACATTTACCGTTCTATAATTTCACAAACACGTGCATGTAGAGTTTACAAAAAACATTTTGTTAAAGTGGTCCCGCTTCACCTCCAAAAGATCTTTTCAGAAGTCGGAATGTTTACTTTTTATAGTTTTGATTTTTTCTTACAGCCTTAGGTACTTAAAGAATCTAACTTTTGAACAATGAGTAAATAATATTGAAGAACTACGTGAGAGAATAGTTTGTAAAATAGATGACCTGAACACCTTTAACATGTTATTAAACGTTATCATTGGAATGTTGCATACAGTACAAAAATGTCTTAAAAATCACTGAACAAATTCAAGAGTTATTACAATTGTAGATTAATGTCGATTTGTTATTATTAAAATTTGCTTTGCTGCAAATTACGACAGATTTTTATTTATACTTTCATGTTGTAGTTCATTGAAGATAAAACGGCAATATGTATGTATAGTTGCCTATACTAAAATCAATTTTGTTTACATTAATGTAAGTCATAAATGCGCGGTCGATGGAAGAATATTGTTTGTTAAGTTTTATTTCATAAATTAACATTAAATTTTCTTTGAATATTAAAATCTACTTAATAAGAACTAACCAAACAAAACCTCACTTAATTTTATTACGTCAAAATTAAAACTGTAAATTATTTGGTTATACACTAAAATTTATAAAATCCCTAAAACAGTACGGAAGAGCTTCTATTTCCGTATCGTGTACAATACGGAAACAAAGCTATAGAAATTGCGAAATAGAAAAAAGGATTTTATCTAGATACTCTTGATAGTATCTTATCAACCCTTGAGGTTAAAGTGTAAGTGAGCCTTGGTTTTTACAACGAATAACATACCAACTTTTAGTTCTATTGTAGAAAAAATGAGAAGTTTAGTAAAAATAGTTATTTCTGTAATCAATGATGAAACGCATGATTTTTTGTAACCAATATGTGGTAATTGCTGAATGACCGTAGCGAGGTCTCGCAATATCACATCACTGACATACAATATTTGTTCAAATTTTTAAAAAATGAAATTAAGCGTATTTCAATTCAAATCATAATTAGTATGACTATCGTTACCATTGTTACTATTTATCAGACGTTTATCGAAAAATTCTTACAATAGGTATTAGAATGGTAATTGTTATAAAATGGAAAATTTAATACAAAATCAAATTGATAATTTCTTGCTTATCTTATCGTTGATCTTCGTTATTGAGCTTTGCATTACCTACCGATTTTTAAGTAAGTAAAACAAGTACCTATGCAATGATACTTTAATTTATTATTTGGGATCATATGAATCATTGTACACTTCTCACGATTAAGATTATAAATAATCGTCTCTTGACTTCTAGAAAAAATTTAGAATGATAATTTTACATTTTAAAATCAAAATATGTGAAATAAGGGAAAATAACAGACACTCATTAAAGTTTAATACGCACGATTATTCAAGAGATATGACAAGGCGAAGATATTTAATATTTAAAAATGTTGTTAGTTTTATATATGTTTTTATTTATTTATAAAAAAGTTACGAAATAGTGATGTCATGCCCAACGTTGTCACGTATATCATATTATACATGACTATGACATTTTCAGATAATAATTTAGGTTATAAATTATTGTAAAACGAATATAGATTATAAATTAAAAAAAATTATCCAAAATCTATAATGCGACTTTAATTAAAACCTTACTGTTTGAATACCTTTCGATTCTTGCTCAAAGTATTGACAATCAAAACGGTAGACTCAGATTGCTTCAATAACTGGTTTAACATTTACAGTAAAATGAAGATGACAATACAAATTCATAATGTAAACAAATCAACGTTGTAAATATTTGAAGGTTCAAGTCAGACATGTTTTTCATCTTATATTTACAAGGATACTTTTTTCAAAAAATAGGCATTAAAGTTATTTTTACTTCTTCTAATAGTTAAAATCTCACAAGTTTTAGGTTCCCCTTAAGGATAAGTCCACGCAACGGCGATTTCGAACTTTCACCTTTGTGGATTCCTCTCCTGTTCAGGGTCGCCCGTGACACATATCTCCTATATAATATGGAGGTGTTTTTCTAATTACTCCGACTTCTTTTAGTCTAGAATCTAGCTTGGTTGACAAGTTCTGATGGATTAAAGTTAGTTCGTTATAATGAAAACCAGCCAAAGTTTGTCCTAAGCCAGGTCAAAAAACGTTAAAAACCGGAGTTCCGCTGGTCCGGCTGATAGCACCTGTAAAGGCCTTTGTCAAGGTACATCTATAAAAAGAGTACTTGAAATACAATTATATGGTCTTCCAGGTTAGGTAAATGAAACACTGAGCCAGCAACATATTACGCTATAAATCTCAGGAACAAGCTTCGAAACATGGACGGAACAAATAGATTGTGAGCTGATTCTCATTGAGGATTTGAACAGTAGATTAGGAAAATTAGAAAATAATCCAACAGTAGGAAGATTTAGAAAAGATACCACAATTAACCTCAGACTAAGGTTAATCACCCTAAGTAGAGAGCATAGATTGAAGCAAACAAATAGATGGTTTAAATCTAAGGATATACACAAACATACGTGGAATAAACCAACTCTAAGGCTCAAATCAATTATGAATTTAATAATCATGAAAATAGAACAAAGAGTAATACTAAAAGATACAGACAACCCTCAAACCATTCAAACTACAGAAACTAGTAAAAATACTAGAAAAAGTTAAAGAACACACTGAAAAATTTGGAGTACACTATAAAAATAGATCTATTGGGATAGAAAAGTATTGCAGACAAACAAAATAGATTACAGTCAAAGTTAACTATAAACATAAAAACAGAAGAACATATATAAACACATAGAATGACAAAATAGAATAAGACATGAAGATGTTATAAGTAATATCACAATAGAGCTTTTAAAAAAATGAGAAAATTCTTAACAAAAATAATTCATAAAATGTTTCAAAAGGCTGAAAACAGTGAAAAACCATGAGAAGAATCGAATATATCTCATATCACTTTAATCAATAAGAAAGGGGACAAAAACCAACTTAGAAACACATGAAATTTTGTCGATCTAGAAAAAACAAATTATTCAATGTATACAAAGATCAGACACTAGAAAATGTGTACAATTCGGACTTCCAATAATAAATCGGATACTACATTCTCTTATGTTTTCAGACGATCAAGTTACAGTTGCTAAAAGACGAGGAAGATATTATGGCGTATCGTAAAAAGTATCTGGACCAATTTGAGGCAAAATAATAATGGTCAAATTAGACTATATACGAAGACGCCTTTAAAAAAAATAGAATAAAAAATGAAAAGATAAAACAAAAAATAGAGTGACGACATCAAGTACTATACAAGACAGATAGTCGAATAACATAAACATCGAGAGGGAAAAG
>JALBCR010000282.1:17500-122316 GCA_030710515.1 Abscondita cerata
GAGTGGATGTTGGAACGAATAAGTTTGTAGACAAGGCCAGCGTGCCAGACACGGTCAAAAGCCTTAGAGACGTCGAGAAATACTGCTCCGGCGGCCATGGATTGGTAGCAGTATTCGGTTACGCGTAAGAGTTGTTGGGTTGTGGAGTGGTTTGGTCTGAAACCAAATTGTTCGTCGGGTAGGATTTTTAAACGGGAGATGTCCAGGTTAAGCCTGTGTAGGATAATTATTTCAGCGATTTTTGAAAGTGTGGGAAGTAAACTGATCGGGCGGTGGTTTTGCGGAAATTTAGGGTCTTTTAAAGGTTTCGGAATTATTATGACGTCGACTATCTTTCTGTCAGCCTACTCTTAGTATGGAATTGATGATAGTGGTAAGGAATGCTATAGGTTTCCGTGGGAGGTGTTGGATCATAAAGTTTGTGATTTGATCGGGACCGGGAGCTTTACGTTTGCGAAGGGAACGTATAATTTTGCGGATTTTGATGGGAGATGTAGGCGTGATTGGATCGTCATCGCGGTTGTTTAGTAGGAATCGGGATACTCTGGATTCGATACGGGAAACGTGATCGAGGTCGGCGATTTGGTAGTTTGGACTGCATTGGAGTTGTAGGTTGTCGGCGTGAGATTCGGCCCTTTCTTCGGGAGAGAAGACAAAGCCGCTCGTCGAGTAGATCGGGTGTTCTGGAAATTGGTTGGCGTTGCGGAGAATTTTTTGCATACGCCATAGGGAGTGGTTGTTTTGGTTTAAGGATTCTAGTTTGGCGGTCCAGGATTTGTTGCGGAAAGTTTGAACTTCGGTGCGGACTTAGAGTTGTAATCGGTTAAGGATTTGTTTGTCGTGAGGGCTTAGGGTGCGTAGGTAGGTGCGTTTGGCGCGGTTCTTAAGTCGGATAAGAGTTTTTAGGGGAGGCGGTAAAGTGGTGGGTCTAGGGGTGGTGGTCGTGGTGGATTGTTGGTGTGAGTTTAGGATACAATTTTGGAGGAGGTGGTGGCTAGGTCTATGTCGTGGTGGGTGTAGGAATAGGATTGATTTGGTCTGTTAGGAGCTGGGTAAATTTGGTCCAGTTAGTGATTTGGCTGGTTTCTAAAGGTGGGTCGTGAGATATAGGTCCGAGGTGCAGGATAACTGGATTATGGTCGCGCCGCTAGCACCGTTTTAGGGAACTGCAATTTATATAAACGCGCTGAGGACGGGTACTCCCACTACTCCTCCATTTTCTCGCACTCGGTCATTTTCAGTCATCTTTGCTTGCATTTCTTGCGTGTTAAATATCATTTTATCGAAAAACGAGAATTTACATTTTGTTCCTTTCTATATCAACAATTTTGTCAAAAAAGGTCAACTTTCGGAGTTATAACCGTTTAAAGATGGCGTAACAGTAAGATTTTCTTATTGATATACTATTATTTTTGTCAAAAATGTATCTCTGTTTACTGTACTATAGGTGATTTTTCAATGAATGTTAATTTTATATCACTTTTTGTTTTTAATATTTCAGTAAAACACACGGCAAGATTAATATTTTATGGCAAAAAACATCTGTATATTTCAAAAAGGCATCTACTTGACTTTGTTATGTAGTTTTTAAAAAATGTTAATAATATGGTTGGTGGCCTATAAGGCTTTGGCCAGTTTATATGTTATCTGAACTACGATATTGAAATTTGGCAATTATAAACACTGGGTAGTTAAGTTGTTGTGCGAGGAGTTTACCCCCATTGTAAGTAAAAAATGTCATTTTGGCATATATTAAAATACGTGTTTTTTTCAAAATTTGTGTTTAAAAGGCCTATAAAATCCTTGAAAATAAGATGTCAAAGAGTGCTGTAACATATTATTTACGTATTCCAGCATGTACTGATTTCAGTGTCATGAGTATAATGTTCATAACACTGAAATCAGTACATGCTGGAATACACAAATAACATCTTACAGTACTATGACAGCACCATCAGTGTAATTTCTTGGGCCTTTATTTACAGAATTAGTATTAACTCTTTCAGTAAGTGTTGAACTTTCCTCTACTTCGATTTTTTGAGCTTTCAATAAAACCTTTCTGTGGTCTGCCACCACTAGCACTTGGTTTTAAAGAATTTTCTACTACCACCAGCATGTCGAAAGTTAAATCTTCGTTAAGCCACTGTTCATAATCTTGTAAAAACAAGTCTAACCGCCTTTGCTTGCGAACCCATTCCACACAAATTTGTTCGCATTCTTTTTTCAAAAACGCTTTTAACTGCTCGTCCTGTTCTTCGTTAATGACCAAATCACCGAAACTTGTTTTCAGAAAGTTAACTACTTCGTTTAATCGGCCTTTGAGTTGATGACTCCATTACAAAAACCACTGAAAATTGCACAAACCACAGAGAAAAAGATGTACACACGTTAGCATTAACCGTCACAATGAGCAATCGACCGACATGACTCGAGCTCAGGTAACTTCGCCAATTGTTTTAAAATGGTTTGCCCTACCAAGCGATTTAGCTGTTTCGTACTCACATCGTCCACCAATGTATGCCCGGCTCCCATTATTTCCCGATTCCTGGTATTCGGAATTTTTTCTAGCCTTGATTTACCTGCAGCTCGTCGCCAGAAGTCCATCTCGGTTGCTAGCAGTGTCTTTTATGCACTTTTTTTTAGAGGCCATACATCACTTCCATACGTTACTATGCTCTTTATAATTGTGTTGTAGATGTGATGTTTATTACCCTTGGATATTGTTTGGTCCCATGCTCCATTTTAGCATGCCAATAGCCCTTCTTCCTTGTATGTTGCGTTCCTCAATGGCTATCTAGAGTTCCATCCTCTGTTATCTTCAGACCCAGGTATTTATACTCTGTGCAGTGTTGAATGGTTTGGTTATTTTCTAACACTATAGGCTCTGGTGTTCCACCAATACACATACACTCCGTCTTCTTGATGTTAACTTGCAGACCCCATTTTTGTACTCTTCTATAAGTTTTCTTGCCATATATGCCAAGTCATCATGGTCCTGTGCTAATACGATCTGGTCATCTGCGAAGCTGTTATTGTATAGGTTATTATTGTTAAGGGGATTCCCATGGCATAATACTTCCGTTTCCAGACTTTGAGAGCTTGCTCTAGATATATTTTAAAAGAGTAGGAGACAGGCAACATCCTTGTTTCAGACCTTTTGTAACGGTGAATCCCTTGCTGACATTGTTGCCTATTTTCACTTTTGCTGTGGATTTCTCATACAGTCTTTCTACTGCTTTTACTATGCCATGATTTATATTGGTTTGTTTTAACGCTGTCCAAAGTTTGCTAAGTGGAATACTGCCATAGGCCTTTTGAAGATCAACATAAAGTAAATGGATCTCTTGATCCACGGCCCTTTTTTCAATGACCTGAGTGAGGCAGTATAGGTGATCTACTGTTGAGCGACCAGCTCTAAAACCAGCCTGTTCTTCAGCTTCCATATCCGCATACTCTGTCTCAATTTTGTTTTTAAGATCTTGCCATATATTCTGCTCATTGTACCAGTCACTGACAGTCCTCTGTAGTTTTCACATGAATCTCGGCTTCTCTTTTTATGTATCGTGGATATAAGGGATATTTGCCATTCATTAGGGATTTCACTTCCGTCAATGCAGTTTTGGAATATCATTGTAAGGTGCATATAGAGCAAGTTGGTGTCATGCATTATTAATTCTGCCGGAATATTTCCGGGACCAGGGGCTTTTCCATTTTTAAGCGAACTGCATACTTTTTTGACTTCGCTGTGCGTTATTCGTACTGGAGATGAAACAACATTAATAGCACCATTCTTATTAGTGTTCGCACTAATGAACTCAGTTCTTTTTTCGGTAAGCAGATCCTCAAAATGTTTCTCCCAGTTTTCCATTGATATTGGGGATATGATATCTCCTTTACTGTCGGTGCGTAGACTTTTAATAGTCTCCAACTTTCCGTACTTTTCCGTCCACCAAGGTATGTGTTGATTCTGTTGCAGTTTCTTTCCCAGCTATCGTTTTTGTTTTTTATTATGTTTTTCCTTACTTTTTTTGGGCTTTCTTGTAGCTTTCTCTATCCTCATCTTTATTTGTTGTTAGGTACTTCTGATATTTCTGTCTTTTTCCACTATTTTCTTTTCTATTTCTTCATCCCACCAATATGGCTTCTGTTGTCTTTGACCTTCCTCATGTTCACCAAGCGCTTCTCTGGCGGCGGCGTGTATACACTCTTTTATGTCTTCGTAGTGTTGCTGTGTATTTTGTGTTTGTTGTAATAAGAGTGCAAAATCGTAGCTTTAATCATTTCACTTAAATAGCTTTTGTTCACTTAGATTGGTCTAATCATATACTGTGCGTCGTAGAGACTTGAAAATTGGCATACCGGAAATTTTCATTTAGGGGCGGGACATTATTAAATTCATACATTAAAATTTGCCCGACGGGCTTTTAATCTAGTACATTATAAATTTCTATCACAGTATACATTATGCTACATTATAAATTTTCGCTTTAAAATCTTCTAACGAACATGGACAAATTAATATTAAACTTATCTTTAACTTTGTTTTAAATTTGTTTAAACCAAGATCTCTGATGTTTGTTGACAATATGTTGTAAAAAAGACGCCCAAAATTTTTGATGATCTAATATGAGAACTTAGGTTAAAAGACTTAACATTGGTGTTACTTTGTTTCTTGTATCTCGTTAGCAATTTATACAAGTATAAACCAAAAACGGTTAGTATGTTATGTTTCCTAAAACTATCTCTGCACGATGCGAGAGGTGAAAAAATCCGAATTATTCATTTTTGGCATATTAAGATTTTATGTGTGTAAGAACTACCTCCTAATTAAGAATGCCATAGTTTAAGTTTCATTGACCCATGGCATAATATACAGTTAACAGATTTTCTCATCAACAATCGGTTTTAATTAATGCCAACACCACCCCTTTCACAACTCACGACTTGCCCTGTCTCGTATGTCATCATTTACAAAAAAACGTCTCTTCCATTTATTGTAGTAAACGATTACGAACCGAAATAATTCACGGTTAAGTATTTACTTAAAACTTATTATAGTGAAATATAATAATTAAAATTTGCCTGGTTCGTCCCCATTTCAGTTTTGAAGCACTGGTACTTAGTCCATCTTCTTTATCATACATTTCATTTTAAGAATGCCTGCACGTGTTACTGGTTCAACGTATCAATCGGAAGTAATGCAATAATTCATAGAGAACTGCCAGTATCACGTTTTGCGGGTTGGGGGCCAGGGCAGCAGACTTCCTATTGATTAGCCTTACTTTGCGTAGTTCTCTCTATTGTTGAATTCGGCGAAATCTTTTTGGTAATGTTCTTCAGAATTTTGTGGTAATAAACACTGAGTTGCTTCTTGAGATTCATCAAAAATTTCTTGTGGAATAGACTTAACTGAACAAAAAAAGTAACTTTGGATTATCTACATTAATATAAGTAATTGTCTGTTTGTTACGTATGGCTGCCCAAATGGAGCATCCTCCAGGGCTGAAAATTGACTTACATTACCAAAATTTTGCGGTAAGTAACATAAGCTGCCATCCTTTTCTGACCTCTCTGAGGAAAACTACAAACAAAAATTAGCCTACATGAATCCTGCTCTATCCCGGGCAAGGCCGGGTATCAATAAATAGGGCCTACATGGGCCACCAACCCAGAACGACGGTTATCAATGCAAAATGTGTTATGCATTTTAAGTTAACCGTGACATTTGTCATGTATTTTAGGTTAACGGCGACATGCTAGAAAGAAAACTCTAAAGGACGACAGTAAAATACCACGTAACGAGTACGAGTAACTACAAAAGGAGGTCTGCATGGGCCTGCATAACCCGGACAACGCCGGGTATTACAATAATCTTCATCCTAAGGAACGATACATGAAGTTTTTTAATCTCTGATTAAGGTTACCTTTTGTTTAATTTTTAAGGAGACAATTGTCTCTATAACAGTAAACCCAAAATTAAAGTGAACCAATGACAGAAAAACTGGTCGATAGATTATCATTGTGCAGTCGTCGGCTTTATGCAATGCAACTGACGGTTTGTATATGGCATTGAATTGTTGCGCAAGGTATTTTGTAAAATAGATATAAGAAACACTGTGCAATATCTAGACGTTGGCGAAGATAAGGCAAAAATGGGCAAACAGACGGAAAGAGGTTTATTTTAGACATTTTGATGTCTTAATGGGCAAATCAAAAAATGTCACAAAAAATTTTACACCCGGAAACAAGCAAGAATCAGTTATTAACAAATCGACATCTGAAAGAACACAGTTCAAGTGGGATACAAAGGAATACAAAAATGCAAAAGTGGATTTGATCAGTTGATTTTGCAGCTGTAGTGGCAGCAACATCCCACTTCTTAATATTGCTCTTTCCAGAGCGATATATAATGCCACCGGGGAGTGGGACTTGTGGGTGCTCTGGAAAGAGCAATATTAAGAAGTGGGATGTTGCTGCCACTACAGCTGCAAAATCGAACTGAACCACCACTTTACATTTGTCAAATCTTGCATCCCACTGAGCTTGTGTTCTTTCGAGATGTCGATTTGTTAAACTATTGCTTCAGTTTCAGGGTGCTAAAACCTGTGACAGATGTTACATCAAAATGTCTAAAATAAACCTCTTTGCCATTTACGCCTCTTCCTAACGGCAGCTGCACAGTGTTTCTTATATCTATTTTACAAAACTGCGCAACAATCCAATGCCTCTACAAACCGTCGTGTACTGCATAAACCGACGTACTGCACAATGATAATCTATCGACCGAATTCGGTTCACTGTCAACTGGTGTTACTAAGAGGAACATTGTGCTCGCTAAAAATTAAACAGACCATCAGAGATTAAAAACTCATAGTCGCTAGATGAAGATATTGACAAGGCCCGGCGGGGCCGTAGTTTCGTACTCGTTACGTGGTATTTTACTGTCGTCCTTTAGAGTTTTCTTTCTAGCATGTCGCCGTTAACCTAAAATACATGACAAATGTCACGGTTAACTTAAAATGCATAACACACATTTTGCATTGATAACCGTCGTTCACCGGGTTACGGAGGCCCATGTAGGCCTATTTATTGATACCCGGCCTTGCCCGGGATAGGCAGGTCCATGTAGGCCTAATTTTGTTTGTAGTTTTCCTCAGAGAGGTCAGAGAAGGATGGCAGCTTATGTTACTTACCGCAAAAAATTTTGGTAATGTAATTTTCAGCCCTGGAGGATGCTCCATTTGGGCAGCCATACGTAACAAACAGACAATTACTTATATTAATGTAGATAATCCAAAGTTAGTGTTTGTTCAGTTAAGTCTATTCCACAAGAAATTTTTGATGAATCAAGAAGCAACTCAGTGTTTATTACCACAAAATTCTGAAGAGACATTACCTAAAAAGATTTCGCCGAATTCAACAATAGAGAGAACTACGCAAAGTAAGTGCTAATCAATGAGGAAGTCCTGCCCTGAACCCGCAAAACGTGATACTGGCAGTGCTCTATGAATTATTGCATTACTTCCGATTGATACGTTGAACCAGCAACACGGCAGCGCATTCTTAAAATGAAATGTATGATAAAGAAGATGGACTAAGTACCAGTGCTTCAAAACTGAAATGGGGACGAACCAGGCAAATTTTAATTATTATATTTCACTATAATAAGTTTTAAGTAAATACTTAACCGTGAATTATTTCGGTTCGTAATCGTTTACTACAATAAATGGAAGAGACGTTTTTTGTAAATGATGACATACGAGACGGGGCAAGTCGTGAGTTGTGAAAGGGGTGGTGTTGGCATTAATTAAAACCGATTGTTGATGAGAAAAATCTGTTAACTGTATATTATGCCATGGGTCAATGAAACTTAAACTATGGCATTCTTAATTAGGAGGTAGTTCTACACACATAAAATCTTAATATGCCAAAAATGAATAATTCGGATTTTTCACCTCTCGCATCGTGCAGAGGAAAGTTTTAGGAAACATAACATACTAACCGTTTTTGGTTTATACTTGTATAAATTGCTAACGAGATACAAGAAACAAAGTAACACCAATGTTAAGTCTTTTAACTTAAGTTCTCACATTAGATCATCAAAAGCGCGGGCGTCTTTTACAACATATTGTCAACAAACATCAGAGATCTTGGTTTAAACAAATTTAAAACAAAGTTAAAGATAAGTTTAATATTAACTTGTCCATGTTCGTTAGAAGATTTTAAAGCGAAAATTTATAATGTAGCATAATGTATACTGTGATAGAAATTTATAATGTACTAGAAAAAAAGCCCGTCGGGCAAATTCTAACGCCATGAATTTAATAATGTCCCCCCTAAATGAAAATTTCCGGTATGCCAATTTTCGTCTCGGTATGACGACACTGTACCTATGACCAGACCAATCTAAGTGAACAAAAGCTATTTAAGTGAATGATTAAAGCTACGATTTTGCACTCTTATTACAACAAACACAAAAAACACAGCAACACTACGAAGACATAAAGAGTGTACCACGCCGCCGCCAGAGAAGCGCTTGGTGAACATGAGGAAGGTCAAAGACAACAGAAGCCATATTGGTGGGATGAAGAAATAGAAAAGAAAATAGTGGAAAAAGACAGAAATATCAGAAGTACCTAACAACAAATAAAGATGAGGATAGAAAGCTACAAGAAAGCCCAAAAAAGTAAGGAAAAACATAATAAAAACAAAAACGATAGCTGGGAAAGAAAAACTGCAACAGAATCAACACATACCTTGGTGGACGGAAAAGTACGGAAAGTTGGAGACTATTAAAAAATCTACGCACCGACAGGAAAGGAGATACATATCCCCAATATCAATGGAAAACTGGGAGAAACATTTTGAGGATCTGCTTACCGAAAGAACTGAGTTCATTAGTGCGAACACTAATAAGAATGGTGCTATTAATGTTGTTTCATCTCCAGTACGAGTAACGCAAGTGAAGTCAAAAAGTATTGCAGTTCGCTTAAAAATGGAAAGCCCCGGTCCCGGAAATATTCCGGCAGAATTAATAACACATGGCACCAACTTGCTCTATATGCACCTTACAATGATATTCCAAAACCGCATTGACGGAAGTGAAATCCTAATGAATGGCAAATATCCCTTATATCCACGATACATAAAAAGAGAAGCCGAGATTCATGTGAAAACTACAGAGGACTGTCAATGACTGGTACAATGAGCAGAATATATGGCAAGATCTTAAAAAACAAAATTGAGACAGAGTATGCGGATATGGAAGCTGAAGAACAGGCTGTTTTAGAGCTGGTCGCTCAACAGTCAGATCACCTATACTGCCTCACTCAGGTCATTGAAAAAAAAGGGCCGTGGATCAAGAGATCTATTTACTTTATGTTGATCTTCAAAAGGCCTATGACAGTATTCCACTTAGCAAACTTTGGACAGCGTTAAAATAAACCAATATAAATCATGGCATAGTAAAAGCAGTAGAAAGACTGTATGAGAAATCCAGAGCAAAAAGAGTGAAAATAGGCAACAATGTCAGCAAAGGATTCCACCGTTACAAAAGGTCTGAAACAAGGATGTTGCCTGTCTCCTACTTTTTAAAATATATCTAGAGCAAGCCTCAAAGTCTGGAAACGGAAGTGTTATGCCATGAGAATCCCCTTAACAATAATAACCTATACACAATGTGCTTTGCAGATGACCAGATCGTATTAGCACAGGACCATGATGACTTGGCATATATGGCAAGAGCACCTTATAGAAGAGCACAAAAATGGGGTCTGCAAGTTAACATCAAGAAGACGGAGTGTATGTGTATTGGTGGAACACCAGGAGCCTATAGTGTTAGAAAATAACCAAACCATTCAACACTGCACAGAGTATAAATCACCTGGGTCTGAAGATAACAGAGGATGGAACTTTCTAGATAAAGCCATTGAGGAACGCACCTATACATGGAAGAAGGGCTATTGGCTTAAATGAGTATAGTGTTGAATTACACTTTAATATACAAGTGGGGGATGTGATGGTTCCTTGGGTCATAGCTTGTTTAAGCAACCGTTTGAAGATCCAGCCAGCACAGACGAATATATGTTTCTGTTATCGTCAGTTCCCATAAGACTTGTAAACAATTAACAGAAGATCATATGGAAAAATCCTCGGCCATCTTCACCAAGATTCGGTAGAATTATCAAAATCACATATCAGAAAGAATGCAAAGCATTGATTAAAGATGAATGCGAAGCTATTGAAAATTAAATACGGGAGTTGGTACCAACTCTCGTGGAAGTCAAAGGCGTAACAATCTCGAACACACATCAAATGATGCTGTCAACTCAAAAGTGCTTTATCTGTAAAGCAACATCAAAGGAGATAATTTGGTATCAATGGCTAGAGCCGGACGCGAATATGTATCAATTTGGAATCTTAGTTTACATGCATACATTCGTACAATAGAATGTCTCTTAAATATCAGTTACCGCAAAAACATAAAAATAAAAAAATATTATAATAAAGAAATTTACAAAAAAACTAAGAACGAAATAAAGAAAGGATTTAAAAAGTTGGTCTAATCATAGAAAAAGTTAAACCAGGATTCGGTACCAGTAACGATGAAAATACCGCACGAGCATTTTTTTATAATTATGCCACAACGGCACGGATCACTGGTCTGAATGAAAACCTTATTCATCGTTTTGGGACGATTCTTGCAGCCATAGCTTCTGGTTATGAGATCGATCCTGAAAAAATTCATAACTACTGTGCGGAGACTAGGGAAATATATTTAAGTTTATACCCATGGTATAACATGCCAGTAACAGTACATAAGACTTTGGTGCACGGGCCAAGTATAATAAAAAATTTAATAATACCTGTAGGACAAATGTCCGAGGAGGCTTCGAGGTCAATAATAAAGAAATAAGAAAAGCCAGATTGGGGCACACAATAAAAACATCAAGACATAGAACTAATTCTAATTTATTTAAACATTTGTTAATGTCTTTAGATTCTTGTATATCACTATTAACAAAAGCAAATATCGAAACATGACAGAGATATAAGAATTTTGTTAAAAGATTAATAAAACTGATTATGAACTTAGTTTTGTCTTTCATTTACTGTAACGTTTCAAAGGTATACAATAAATGTAATTTATAATCCCATATCTTAGGTTCCCGAGTTTTGTCCTCTTAGATTAGTCAAATCGTACACTGTGCGACGTCTGGAAGTACCCGTTTAATTTCGGATGCAGACATGAAAAAAATAGGCACTTGATTATATAGGATTTTAAAAATTTTATTCAAGCTTACTGAACTAAGTGTTTATATGTAGTATATGTATATTTTTTTTGACACGAATTTATGTACTTAATATGTATGAAATAATTTTTAAAATATATCTTAATCTTAATTACCAAATATTTCTAAAACTAATATTTAGATATAAAATGAATAAGCGAATACTCATAGGGTGGGGTTACGTATTATTCTACAGATCAAAATAAGATTTATATAATGTTATATAAAGTTAATATTTTAGGATGACATCAAAAGAGCTTATACAGCTTGCAAATATCTCAGATAAAGATCTTGTGGAGCCATCTGATGAAGCCGAATATGTTCCTAATCCTTCCGACCTAGACTTGGAAGAATCTGATGATGAAATGGATTTGGCAGTTGAAGAAGAAAGCGATAACAATGGAAGCAACATTGATGAGTCAACACAATCTATAAACGTTCCTGTACAACGCAAATATAGTTCAGAATGAAATGATACCCCCCAACGAACATCAAAAACACTCCGACAAAATATTTTAAGAGGTAGATTTGGAGCACCTACATTTACTTCTTTCCTTACTCCAAAACAATTTTTTAAATGATTTATTTGTGATGAAATATGTTCTATAATTTTGAGAAGATAAGTTGTTGAAGAACTATATCAAAAAGGTACTAAAACCAGTTCTACTAGGAAATAAACCTATCACCAAAACTATTTCATCTATTTACTGAGGATGAGCTGGATGCTTTTTTTTGGAATACTGATTGCAGCGGGCGTACACAAATTAAACAAACAACACGTATCTGAAATGTGGTAATTTGAGTCATTGCCTCTTATACGTGCTGCAATGTCACGCGTAAGATTCAAACTTATGTTACGTCCGTTTTGATAATCAGAATACTCGGCAAAACGTGCTAAAACGGATAAAGCGGCTCCAATTCGGAATACCAGGTCTGGCTATTAAATAACGAGACTGTCCGCCTAGACGGCGCCTTAGATGGATGGGTGAAAAACGAGTAGTGTGTTGGGTATGTAGATATCTTTTCTATGCACGTACCAAAACACGTTTACGCCACTATTATATAGTATTTGTGCGAGTAGCGGTTTCAAACAAACGTGTTTTTTCTCGTTCCGAAAACCATGTGTGACGAAAAACATGAGCAACGTATCAATCTCAAATTTCTCGTTAAATTGAAAAAAACTCCGACTAGTACTATAAATTGTTGCAAGAGGCCTATCGGGACAATTCTCTATCTCGTGCACGTGTTTTTGAGTGGTGTTCAACCCCGGGAACAATGACCAAAATCAACCAAATTGTGCATGCAGATCGTCGAATGAGCATCCAGATGATTGCCGAGGCTGTAAACGCCGATAAAGAAATGGCCCGAGTTGTGGAAGAACAACTCGTAGATTTTGCACCAGGACAACGCACCGGCCTATAACGCGCTATCTGTGAAGCAGTATTTGGCCGGCAAGCGCACTCCAGTGCTCGAACACGTGCCGTACTCGCCAGATTTGGCACCGTGCGACTTTTTTTTTTGGAAGATAAAATCTGCTTTGAAAGGGACCCGATTTGTAATCGATGGAAGCGGTAAAGCAAAAAACGGCAGAGCTCTAAAGGCCCTCACCAAAGACTTCCAGCACTGCTTCGATCAATGGAAAAAACGTTTGGAAAGATGTGTGCCAAGGAGAGAGGAGTATATTGAAGGGGAGCATTCGAATGTAGAATAATTTTTAAAATAAACCCTTTTTCGTAACCAGTCTCGTTACTTAATAGTCAGATCTCGTATATGGGAAATACTGAACAATAATTTACAAAAAAACTATCAGTTTCATGAATGCATAACAGTGGACTAGCAACTTTTTTCCCTACATGGGGCACACTAAATTTATACTATATACCTCGTCAATACCTGCGAAATAGTTACGGAATAAAAGTATTTTGGGCTTGCGAATTCAAAAACTGCTTACTTCTTTTTAAGGTCAACTCCACACTGGAAAGCCACCCAAAGAAGAGAGGCACACAAATGTGGGAGAACGTACAGTACTGGATTTGGTTTTTAAATATAAACGATCAGGAAATAACGTGACAACCGACATTTTTTTATTACGTTGCAACGTGCAAAAACTTTGGTTTTGTGGAACCTAACTCTAGTAGGTACTGTCTGCATCTAAAGAAAGACCTATCAGTTCTACCAATTTTGTTTATAACAAAGATGCAAAACCAGAAATTATAAAATACTACAACCACATTAAAGGCAGGGTAGATACAATGGATGAAATTTTGTCAGAATATAAAGTAAAGCGAACGACCAATCGTTGATCTCTGGCATTTTTTACAATATGATAGATATCAGCGGTTTGTCTGTTTATGTAAGACAATGGAGAATAATCCAGGGGTAAAATCTACCGATAAACATAGATTACTTCTAAAAGGCCGAGCTAGCAATTTATGTATGTCTGTCGTTCATACCAGAAACAGATTACCAAGAGATATTGCCAATCATCTTACCAAGAGTTTAATAGAAATGGTTTTGGAGCGCCAAATATTTGAAGAACCTGAAGCTCTGTCGGAAAATCTCCATCGTGATACTTCAGGACATCGTATAGAAAGTTAAAAAAAAAAAGACTGAACACAAGGAAACGTTGCAATCGATGTTCAAAACCCGTTTGTAATGAGCATTCTCCCAAAAAAGTTCTATTGAAAAATACATATGATTCACAACTAACTAACTTTAAAGTGGAATATCTCGACTGTTTGAGAAATTGAAAAGTTAGGGGCATATTGGAAATCAGCGTTAAAAAGTACATAGGAATCACATGTCAAATTTAATCCACCACAACGAGAACTCTGCAACAGACAACGACGACGGCGACGACGACGCACATAATAGCGATCCTAGTAACCAAACTGTAAGTTTAGTTGAAAAGTTATTTTTCGTATAACCTGCCACAACTTAATTTATTCCAACTTCTACATAGGGGTATCCTGGCTGTCACCTAAGGGTTAAAACACTTTAAGGGATTTTTATTCATAAAAAAATAAAAGAAACCAAAAAATATTCTGACAAAACAAAGAAAACTTCTTACTTCTTACGATATGTAAGTGGAAGATTTACAATGCAAGCTGTTGGAATTAATACATAGCAAAGGTACCTTTCAAAGTTGCTTTGTTTTTGAAACTGCCAAACGCGGGGCACTGTATGAGACATACATCAACAACATTGCTAGCAAATAAGAGTGCTGACATCACAACGATTAAATGGCACAAGCTCGGTCGCCTAGGCCCCCTCAAAAAAAAATTCGATTTTTTACATTTGCACACGAAGAGAACTAGAACTTTGCACACCTTTAGTAGTGGAGTTATCGAGGGTTGAATCTAGGAAGCCAGCCCCCCACAAAAAAATGTTAAACTTTTGACGTTTGAACATTAAAGAGCTGAGGTGCACACTTATTGAGGTTTGAACTTGGAAAGGATATGGCCTTAGTCCTCTCACAAAAAATATCAAATTTTTATGTTTGCACACGAAAGAGAATAGCTAACAAAGGCTTGCACAAATATGCTCAAAGCTAGCTCAAAGTTATTATGAGTGAATCTCTCTCAATAGCTCCGTTAGTAAAGATGTGCTAGCAATAATTTAATTTGTGCTAGCCTTTGCTAGCTCAGTTCTTTAATATTAAAACGTCAAAAGTTCTTAATTTTGTTGTGAAGGGGGAAGGGGGAGCTGGGTTTCATAGATTCAATTTTTAATTCCGTTATTAAAGGCGCGCTAGCGTTGAGCAAAGTTGTGCTGGGATGTGCTAACTATTCTCTTTCGTGTGCAAACATTAAAACTTCGAAATTTTTTTGTTGGAAGGCTGAGGTCGTCTTAACCCCTCCAGAATCTAACCACAATAACCCTGTGATTAAAGGTGTGTTAACATTATTTTTAGTTATGGTAGCGTTTACGCTCAGCTCTTTAATGTTCAAACGTCAAAAGTTCGAATTTTCTTGTGGGGGGCTAGCTTTCAACCCTCAATAACTCCGTTATTAAAGGTGTGGTAGCGTTGAGCAAAATTGTTTTATCCTGTGCTAGCTGTTTTCTTTCAGTGTGCAAAGGAAAACAAAAAACTA
Organism: Abscondita cerata; assembly: GCA_030710515.1. Lineage (NCBI taxonomy): Eukaryota > Metazoa > Arthropoda > Insecta > Coleoptera > Lampyridae > Abscondita > Abscondita cerata. Next base: position 32,886 of record JALBCR010000282.1, read on the forward strand.
TTTTCTCTTCTGGTGGGGGTGGGGGGGGGGGCTAAGCCGATCGAGCTCACGGGTACGGTGGGTGGCGGTCTTCAACAATAGCAGAAAGTTACATTGAAGGCTCCATGTCAAATAAAAAAACACCGTCTAGTTCCAGACAAGAAAACACATTTGCAATTTCTTGAAATTCATCTGAAGCTGTGTCAGATACATATTATGATTCTAATGGCGAAGAAGAAATGCTCGTTAATGACAGTAACGAGTTGGCATCAGTGTATTATTCTAAATATAAATGTTAATGTAATAAGTAATTAGTCAATAAATTTCCAATGATTTGTATCAATTATTAATTTTCAAATTTCACTTATCTCGTAATTTATACCACTAGTGGATAAATTCTGGTTAATACGCTTCATAAGTGTGGGTAAAAGTAGTTTTAAAATGTGATTGTGGATAAATCGTAAATTAAAGGATGAATAATAGAAGAAAAAATTATATTTAATTTTCAAACATTAATTATGAATAAAAATTTTAAAGTTTTGGAACGGGGAATAATGCGATGGCATTGATAATTGACAAAATAATTAATAAATAAAGAGTCACATTTTTGTTAAAGTGTTTTTAATAAAAGTATAATTTTTAAAATAAAGTAGTAAAAGGAAAATAAGAGAAGTACAAAATACAAAACATATTATCATTGTACAAAGCAGCTACCGAGATATGCTAAAGGACTGAGATTTTTATACAATAATTGAAGTTAACAACAGAATAAATATAAAAATAACTGTATGGATGTTATTTGTTTTGATAGAGTCTTTAGAGGCTAAATGTATATTAAATTAAACTTTTAATATGATAGTGTTAAACTTATTACTTTGTGTGCATTAATTTATTGTTTACGTGGCTCATTACCATTGATATGCGAAATACTTCATTACAACAATTACGCAACGATACAATAAAAACGTTATTTAATGTTAGAAGGAAATACGTAGTACTTTTATCATTTATTTTAAAATTTGTGTTTAGCCTATCTTTTCGGTTACATACCTATACCAGTTACGAACAATTGTAAGATAAAAACTAAATACTTTTGACATTTTTTTCGTAATCGGAATATAAGTTGATGTGCCGACTACTCGTTAATTTGCTTTATTTGTAGTACATCATTAAAAAATCAAATAAAACTGTATGAGTCTCGCAATAACAGCTAATAAATTACAAGTAGTAAAATATTTATAGAATACTTTATGAACGTACGTTACGTTTGTACTGACTTTTTAAAAGCTCACATCGTAAGTATTATGAACACACTGAATTAATTAAAGTCTCAGTTATTAATAATTATAATAGTAATAAAGAAGAAAACATCAATAACGTTGTATATATAGGTCGTCCTATCTAAACATGGGGGCACAATTACAATGCAGTTATTTTGAAGGACGACATCATTAAAAAATAACAACAGTGTGTGTTTACGTGATAAAAACTTAACTTTCATTTATTATTTTGTTGAACAATTGTTGGTTTAGATCGAAAAAAAAATATCGTAGTAATGAAAATTAATGGATTAATAATAGTTTGCATTCAAGGGCTCGTAATCAATTCTGATGAACAAATCTATCGACCCATCAAATAAATTTAATAGTTTTCTGAAACATATAGCATAGAATCATTTGTGGTAAAATTAATCGCAATATCCTGTTTTGATCTTTATATTGCTGAATATTTCATTCATTTTCAAAATTAAATTAAAAAAACTTTGTCATTATATAGATTTCAATTAAACATTTTTGGGGTAATAAATAATAATATTTACACGTTTTGTCACGCTAAGACATAGTTTATCAAATAATTAATAAAGATTAACTTTTGTTAGTATAGGAATTTGGAAATTAATGTAAAACTACAACAGTAATCATAGCATTCGAAGTTGGTATCAATGAAGTGTTGCAGGCGATTTTAATCGTTTTTTTTAAGTCAACGCTTAATTGACATCAATGATCGAAGTATCGACTTTTTGAGAACTTATCTGTCGGCAAACTTTCCATGAACAAATATGTAAAACTCTGGACCCCCAACCAAATGTGGCGAGTTCTGTTGTAACGAAATTCAGCATGGCAATACCCATCAGGGCAACATTAATGTCTTTTGCACACATCGCTGTTTTTCTGTTTTATAGTTTATGGTGGTAGTAAAATACCCGTGATAAATTCATAGATTATCATCGTTGTTATTGAAAAGCTAGCTGTGTGCTACAACAAAATATTCTCAGTTTCTGCAGGAATTTGGAATTTTTCTGAAGGAACACCATAGCAACTTGTGGAAACAAAACAATATCGATTACAAAACTTACTTTGTTTCTCGCTTCTGGTATCAAATAGTCACACTAACTTTTCAGATACTGGTCAGAAACATACTAAATGTTGCTTTGATTGACCAATCCTTGAAAGATAAGGAGTTTGTTCATTTTGCTGTCGAGGTTCTCTTTGTTTCAACTTACAGTATCCTAGTAAAACGCATCGAGAAATTGAACTCGACTTGCAATCATTTAAAAACAAAATTTGTTATTCTTTGTATTTCGATGTAGCGAGGTACATTGTTTCTTTATTTTAATTTTTCTTTTTTCTTTCATTTAAAACTTGCCTTTAAAACTGAGCCAAATCACCGACCCCACGCGCATACTTTGGCCGAAAGAAAATTAATAAATCACCCATACTTACTTACATTGAATTTTTAGTATTTTTACTATTTTATAAACCTTGTAAACTGGAGGCAAAACTCAAGGTTACGACAATATAATTTTTAGAGATTTATTTTGTGAGAAATTCAATTATTTTAATATTTTTAAAGGTTGAAGGATTTGCAATATATCAGTTTTATACAAATGTAAGATAGTATTATCTTTTTAAATTATACTTACATTTTTCCCAAAACTCATTGCATTATCATTTTGAATTTAAAAAGAAACTTAAATATGAAAGGATAGTAGATTAATGTCTAACAAAACCAATTACTTTTCAGTATACGTCAATGTAATAAATCTCACGGTCAAAGTAGTGTATTGCAAAACAAGTGTCACAATCAGACTTTATGTCTACAAATGTCGGAGTGCGGCAAAGAACACGTTCTTCAACCTATTTTATTCTATTTCGTTGATATTTGCTTTAGGTTGTTTTAAAAATAACATCAAAAGCTGGAGTGATAGTTGTAATATTAGATTAGGTGCACTCGACAGCTTTGGTTATTAAAATGTATGTAAACGCTAAACCAGAACGGAAATTTTCTGTATCGTCCACAACATAGAAACGAAGCTATAAAAATTGCGAAATAGAAAAAGTAAATAAATTATTGTAGATAGTGTTAATATTGAAAAATATGTAGTGTAGAACACAGGATTTTTCTTTCAATTTTATGGTTGCATTAGTATTAACTTGCGTTGTATGACATTTACTTGACAGATAAACACGAACATATGAACATAATGTCGAAGATATTAGTAATAAAATGTGCCTGTTATTGTTTATTTATATAATAATTTTGAATACACTTTTATACAGGTACACTCATGAAATTTAAAACTTGGACACCACAATTTCTGTAAACAAAAGTTTGCACATTGTGAAGCGGGCTTAAGGGTATCATTTACAATTCTAACAGCAGGTAGTCTCAGCAGGGGTTATCTTATAGAAGGACTGTAGAATGAATCATTACACTAAGCACGTTTTAGAAAATAGGTAATTTACGTTGCTTACTTAATTTTTTCTTTAAAGAATATATTTGAAGGTATCGCTAATTAAACACCATAGCTCGATTAATTATCGAATCAAAATTTTGTTTAGGAAATGTTTACAAAATAAAATTAGAAATAATTTTGATTTAAAAAACGTCTACAAGCAATAACTTTTAAATTAAATCAAAAACTAAACATGGTTATTTGGGTTGACTGATTATTACTTATTTTTAAATAAATCTAACCTACTAATTATTGTAAGTTATTAAAAAAAATCATTAAACTCTCTATTCATAATATTTAGTCCTTACAAAATGTATATTTTATGACGTTTCATTTTTTTCTGTAGTTAATATAAAAGTGAAAATAAAAAACTAAGGCAATTCTTATTGTCAACGTATATATTTAGTTTTTGACAAGAATTTATTACATAATTATAATTAAGATACCAAGTTATAGTTTAAAATTAAATGAAAATTTTTTTTAAATAAAGGTATTACTATATAAATAAATATAAGAAATCAATAATGGGTGTGACCTCCATTATTATTGATACATTCTTGGAGGCGTCTGCTCATTGACGCTATCAAGGTATCAATATAATTAATATTAATCGTTTCCCATGCGGTATCAATGGCTGCAATTAGTGCATTACGGTTTACTGGTATAAAATTTGGCCCTTGTTGTCTTCGGATAACAGCAAGTATTCGAGCCCAAACATTTTCGATAATGTTAAAATCTGGGCTTTTTGCTGGCCAGGGTAACAGCTCCAAGTTATTTGCTTGTATCCAGTTGCGCACAACCTGCGAAGTATAGGGTCATCATATCCCGATAGTTAATTATCGAATGTTCCAAGAAAATATGTGTAAATAGTAAATGGAATCTACTAACGTAACGTTAAGTCGTTAATTATAGTTACATAACTCTCCTTTCATAAGATATAGTTCATATTAATATGCTTATTGTAAAGCTTCGTACACACCTGAACAACAAACCGAGGAACAAACAGAACAACGAACCGAACGGCAATCGGAACATTAATTTGGACGGTGCTACGTACGAATTTTAGAACAGATTCGCAAGTCCTGATTGTTCCACGAACGGTTTGCGGCGTTCCCGCAACTTGTCGGTTTTTCTCCGACATCAAAGAAAATGCGCGCGAATGCGTTTGCAGGTTTGGACGAATCTAAACAAAACGGCGAACAAACTTATGCGGGAGAATTAAATTATTTATTTTTGTCCTCCCTTTTGTGGGTTTGTTGTGTTTTAGGTAATATTATGGAGTTGACAGAAGAAAAATGTTTTAAATTAATCAGTGTTTAAGAATGCAAGAAAAAATGATGTCCCTATTAGCATCATTTGGGCGGGAAATTTCAAAATAAAAAAAAAGCGAAGTAAATTATAATTTTTACTCTTCTTTGTGCGTAAAAATTTGGTTGGCACTATCTTCTTGTTTTCCGCAATTTTCTCTTCTCAATAATAAATATATATGAACTGAAAACTACTGAAAATAATTATGGAACAGCACAAACGTTCCGTTTGTTGTTCGGATTGTGGAAATCATAAAAGATCGTTTGTCGTTCTGTTTGACTTTCGGTTCGTTGTTATGTTTGTTGCTCGGTTTGTTGTTCAGGTGTGTACGAAGCTTTACAACTTAAGCAACAATTTTTGGCGAATAAAGATTAGTTTGTGATGTAATATTAGAAACACAAATTTATATCATATCAAATTTATGACAACTTAAAACCAAGAACGTGTATGTTATTGCTAAGAAATTATTAAGGAAAAAGCGCAATTGCAGTGTAAATATTTATAATTAGATATTTTCGAAAGTTTATAAGTCCTCTATTGTAATCTTAATACTTAAAAGAAAATCCTGTCCATTAGCATTATAAGGAAATGGCTTTTACTTTATGAATAAGTTTCAATAACAATAGAATATCCTTGCTTGTTTAATTTACTTCCTTTGAGTCATATTGCTCTAAGGGTTGTTACATTGGTCATTAGAAGTATGTAATAAATAAACAATTACCTACTGTTTGAGAAAGGGTAGTGTGAACCAATAAATAAAGTAAGAAATGTAAATTCCATTTAGCTACATACATTTTCCCGGATGCCGTATAACTGCACAAAAAAGATTAAAGGAGATCGGAATAAAGAAGTATAATGCTGCTGCGAAAGAAGTTCTCAGTGACGAAAATATGAGACGTCGTCTGGAATTTGCAAGGCGATATGTGAACGAACCTTTGGAATTTTGGAATCGAGTGATTTTTAGCGACAAAAAAACGTTCAATAGCCGCAACGATGGACCACTAAAAGTTTTTGAGAACTCGTTACGAAAATAATCACATATGTCCTAAAAAACGAAGTGGTTATTTTTCTGTGAATGTGTGGGGTTGGGTTAGCGCGCGGGGTCCAGGAGTTTGTTGGGCTATCGATGGACGTCTTGATTCTGCTGCGTATTTAGATATTTTGGAAACTATTATGAAACCTTCAGTCGAAGTGTTTTATCCAGACGAAGATTATATTTTCCAACAAGTAAGTATTCTTATTTCACTATACTTTCTCCAAAAAATAGTTCGGGATCTGTTGAATTAACATTTTCATAATGTATTTTTGTTGTTAAAGGACAACGCCCCTATTCATACTTCGCGGGTTGTGCGCAATTGGATACGAGAAAATAACTTGAAGCTGTTACCCTGGCCAGCAAAAGCCCAGATTTTAACATTATCGAAAATGTTTGGGCTCGAATACTTGCTGTTATCCGAAGACAACAAGGGCCAAATTTTATACCAGTAAACCGTAATGCACTAATTGCAGCCATTGATACCGCATGGGAAACGATTAATATTAATTATATTGATACCTTGATAGCGTCAATGAGCAGACGCCTCCAAGAATGTATCAATAATAATGGAGGTCACACCCATTATTGATTTCTTATATTTATTTATATAGTAATACCTTTATTTAAAAAAAAGTTTTCATTTAATTTTAAACTATAACTTGGTATCTTAATTATAATTATGTAATAAATTCTTGTCAAAAACTAAATATATACGTTGACAATAAGAATTGCCTTAGTTTTATTTTCACTTTTTATATTAACTACAGAAAAAAATGAAACGTCATAAAATATACATTTTGTAAGGACTAAATATTATGAATAAACATTTCCTAAACAAAATTTTGATTCGATAATTAATCGAGCTATGGTGTTTAATTAGCGATACCTTCAAATATATTCTTTAAAGAAAACAATTAAGTAAGCAACGTAAATTACCTATTTTCTAAAACGTGCTTAGTGTAATGATTCATTCTACAGTCCTTCTATAAGATAACCCCTGCTGAGACTACCTGCTGTTACAATTGTAAATGATACCATTAAGCCCGCTTCACAATATGCAAACTTTTGTTTACAGAAATTGTGGTGTCCAGGTTGTAAATTTCATGAGTGTACATACTACCTACTAGATTGCGGCAGATAATGATTAATTTATACAGTCTGCCTTGTAGCATATACAAAGTATAGTTCAGTACATATCTGACAAGCGTAAATGATTTTTTTTTGTTTACTTTATCCAATCTGCCTTTGTTCAGATATTAATACAATGCAACGAAAAATGAGCGTCAATTTATTAATAGACGGTTTCAGACTAAAACAAAATTTTGATCTTAGTTTGAAATTGTTCATTTTTTTTTGCTTATAATTTGAAACAATTACATTAGTCAAATAATTAATGCTAGTAGCGAGACAAACGATTCACTCAAAAACTTTGTCGTATTATTGCTATCAAATTCGCTCAAAATTCATATACTTATAATTTTGAAAATTTTCTCAATCAAAATTGAAAAAACCTTATCAAAACTTACATTAAATACAGGATAAAATCAACATTAGGAAACAAATTCTAATAACAAACTCGACTCATAGAAAGTGTTTTAAAATACTTTTTTTTTAAATTTTCCAGAAAAAATAATAAATAGAGATAGGTGTTACATACCGCCCTCTAGTTTCCAATAAAAACATTAAATGTGATGTTGTTATCTGCTTCTAAAATTACCTTTAATGCTCTTAACATTAAGCCTAAGTTTATAAAAATCGGTTCACACATGTAGAAGTTACAGTGTTTTTCTCTCAACAAAAGTAACATTCCCTCACCACTTAACAATAGGTAATTTAGCAAAATGACTTAAACAAAAGTTTTAAAGTAGAAACAGTAGTTTCTAGTGCTAACATTTTTTACTAACCTTAATTAGGATATAATTTGTAAAAAACTCAATTATATTTTCTAAATTATATGACTGTCCCACATAAGGATGAACAGCATGGGTATCTCGGAAACGGTAATAGATACAAAATCGCTTAAATTAAAAAAAAAGTTGCGCAATTTAAAGCAAATTAATAAACTGTTTTTATACCGGCTAAATTCCGAATGGTTACGAAGATATCCGGAAAAACCCGAATTGGGTGGTTCTGGTTTTTTTGCAAATAACGCTTATACGGTTACAGTTAGACATGAAAGTTTTACATTTCTAAGACACTTTTGGAGAACTTCATAGCAGTGCTGCCAGTTTTTTGTTAGGTCCTTACTTTCGAGATAAATTGTTAAACTTTTGATTTTCTTATGAGTGCAATATCGAATATGTACATTTTTGAAATCGTCATGCAATTCCCTTTTCCACCATGTATAACATTTGGTATTTCTCTAAGAAACTCCATGAGTTATTGCCATTAAGACATTTTTTTGAGTAGTAGGCCATGATTTTGACTTATCGTAACGGCAGGCAATAAATAAACAAACATTATTTCTGTATCCTACCATCTTTGTCTTGCTCTGTATGCTTAATACTTTTAGCCCATATATCAGGTGTTACATGATTAAGTGCTTCTTTCCACGTAGCTACCGTACTTTCCATCGAACTTTCAACATTGTCTCTATACCTAATAGTTTTTGGTGATACCCCAGATATGCTCGATGGGATTAAAAATACAGTGGAAGGTAAAGCACTGTGTGGCCGTGAAGTTCTGCAAAAGTATCAGTAACATATTTTATTTTGGTTTATTCCTATAATAATCAAGAAATTTATGTCAATCATTTAAAATTTAAAATCAACTTAAAGTTCAACCAAACTAAGAAGTTCTGTTTTTAACAGTGTTGAGTCATTAACTATTATTATTCTTCAACCATTCTTGAATTTCAGATTCCTTATTTGGTGTAGTAGGTATTTTATTTTTAATGATGCTGTGTATCTAGCATTATCACTGAAGGTTTCTCTTTTATCAAAAGTTGATACTTAAACCAATGTAAAAAATTATCTTGATTAATTTCACCATGATAATCTGTATTCTTAGTTTTTGATAAAAAAAGTTTGCACCGTGAATAAAACCTGCGTCACAATCTGCATGAAGAATAATGAACCTTACTTCATTAACTTTATTGTTTTTAACATTTTGAACATTACCACATTATTCTAAAATAATATGTTCCTCTTAACTGTTTGAATTAGTTACTAAAATAACGTATAAATGCTTACTGTTCTTATACATGTTGTATGACGTTTCTAATTGCCGATTGATCGAAACTGTTAATGTAATCGACAGCTTTAGCACGATTTCTTCGTTTTTTCGGGCTTTCAGGTAATTATCCTTTATTTTGTTTTGCTGCAATATTGTTTACAGATGTTAAACTTATATTCTGTGAAATAAATGTGTCTCATTAATATAATAATAATAATAATACTTGTTCATCTTAATGACATTTCATACAGCATTTAAAGGAAGTAATGGTCCAGAATTCCAATTCAAAATACCTCAAAAGACATAACGCCATCTCTTGAGATTGTTTTTCTAAAGCTTCAGGCATTATAACACGACAAAAAATAAAAATAATTTATAAAACTACAATTGACAGAAGTAAACATGCGACCTGGTGGGCGGGTACAATGTCGCTGTGATCTAAGTTAGTACACTCAGAGAAACAATTAAGAAGAAAACGAACGAAACAACAAGCTCGTGAGCAGCGAAAATAACAAACAAACTTTCGTCGGCGAGTATACCGCTACGGCAATTTATATTGTGATTGGTGGATTGCATTGCCGCTATCAATTTTTAAATTTAGTTTGCATATTTTCCGGGTCCGATGTTTTCTTCTGTGCGCTGTATGTAAACAACTGATCACCAACTGATTTGAAGTGGAAGAAAGTATAATGTAGGTACTATACAGGGTGTCCCGACGGAAACGCCATCGATAGATTATAGAAAAACTGTACATGGGAAATATTTGAAAATTTGGTAGTATACTAACATCGACGGGGCCGTTTCGCTAAAATATTTTCAAAATGGTGACACTTTCGGTTATACCGGAAGTAGGTCTCAACTTGCTTATTTTAAATGGAACACCCTATATATGTTTCTATTTTGAATTTTGCACAAAATTCAAGACACATTTTATGTATAATGTCCTATACCTAAGTCTAACTGTTTTGGACTTATTTTAAATTTTATGTCAAAAATGACGTTTCAGGCCTAAACAAAATTATAAGATTTTCCTATACTAATGGCTTTATTATTTAATTGGAATAGGTTTCCTCGTAGCAAGGGACCTATTTTAGTGGACTATGTCGATATTTTGATAATAAATTAATACAGAGCGTTAAAAAAAAGATTAAAATTGAAATTCAAAACACGTCAGAAGTCATTTTTTTAAATGCAAGCACAATGTTTTTATAATTTGATTTTATTTAGCATCAAAAATAAGGTTGACTTTGTACAAGGTTGTCTATTCAAAAAATTCATGGTTTTCGAAATATTGGCAATTTAACTTTTTTTGTTGCACAAAGGCTATTGTATTTCTTTTAATATTAATGGTTATTCCTAGTTGGCCATGATGGCGTTAGAAAACAATCATCTGTCAAGGATACATATTAAACCATATACAAAAAAACAGTAAAAATGGAGTCGTAGTTTAAATCATTGTTTTTCCCGAATTTTTATAAAAAAAATGTTATGTTGCTAATGTCATTTGGGTTGCCTATCTGCTAGCCGGGGAGTTTTAATAACATTAACATTTAATGAAACATAATTATACACGCCTACATTTAATAATATCGACCCATAATCACGGTGCCAGATAAACATTTCACAATTTAATCATTGTCCAGTGATGAAGTTAAACCTTTAGAACTATTTTTAACTTTTTGAAATTTCACTTCCGCTCTTTCTTTGTACGTTGTGTTAGTGTAGTCGCCATGGTTCTTCTACGTAAACATGACCTTTCTATCCTCTGTTAAATTCACCAATAGAGAAATTCTTTTTAACGGCTTATATTACGCACTGTTTCGCGTTCCTTTTGTATCTACTAAGACTGAGGTGCCATTTCCTAACACGTTTATTTACCAGCTTATTAATTATTTACGCTGATTTAGGAATTTTTTTAGAATGTAGCTTTCTTTGAAAAAGTATTTTGAATGTAGAACTCCAGAGTGACATTTATTCCTAAATTGGTAAATGAGCATACATTAGGATTAGGCAGGGGACATCAAGAGAATTCTAAAAAAACAACGTATGCGCATTTACTAATGAATCACCCTGTATGTAGTTTACAGTTAATTAACTGAGGAGTTGGATACATCTACTCACTTGTTAACATAAAAGCGTAACCAAGTTGAGTGTCACAATTTTTTTCAGAATCTCGCTTCCTTTGAATAAGCATTTTGAATATAGAGCGCTTACTAACCACTGCTGAAAACGGAGAACCAGTACAAAGTCGTTAACCATCCCCAGCAGCTAAGAAAACTTTCATTTCTCTAAATTTTTAGGTTACATTTTAATGCAGAATTCTACGTTTCCACGGGTTATTTTGCGTTACTTTGGTGTACACTGTAAAAATAATTAAATCAATTCAATTCTACGATCTGTCCGGCCCAGTTTTTATTTGAAACAGTCATTATGTATGTAATGCAGAAAACACCATGTTCTAGCCACCGAGATATGTTGAAGCGATAAGGCGTTTCAAAAATCAATATTTATTTAATTTAATATGAAATATGTATAACATGTCATAACATATTAATAAGAGATACAGTTTATGACTGGATATATTGTTGGTTATTACAACTACTCACAGCAACACAATCTAAGGATATCAGTTTTTGGTTGGTTTGTTTAATTTACTTCGTTAACATTGTCTTTATTATTGAGTTTGGTTGATAGGTAACTTATAAACAACTGTCTGTTAAAAGTATTCATTAAAAAAATACAGTTAAATTGATAAATCTTAAAAATGTTTTGAATTTTAACTTCAGTGTGTTACTTTTCCCACCGTTTCTGCGTTGTTTCACAAAAAGTATTACCGATTGATAAGTGTAAGCATAAATTACGTTAAAAGCAAACACGAATGAACAAAATATACGTCCTGACGAAATAAATAAGGCAGTTGAAATGCTGGAAATTGGACTAAGACAAGTTGACGTAGCGGAGCGGCTAGGTACAACACAGAGCGTCAACTATGGCGACGTTGCAGATATGCAGGTAATCCCAGGGAACAACATCTTAGATAAAAACGCGCCACCACTGTTATTCAGAACCGGTACATCACCTTCAGGCTCACCGACAGAGTTCACTATCTGCCACTGAGTTAAAATTGCATCTCCTGGCAGTGCATAACGTGACAGTCTATAGCCAAACCATCACGCGTCGTTTAAGAGAAGTTAATCTTTACTCCAGACAACTCCTTAGACCTGATTTTCACCTCCAGTTAACTTTATCAGTCGGTTAACTACTATGGAAACACAGTATTGAGCCAATCAAATGTTTATAAAGTTGCGTTTCTAAGGCCTAATTTTTTCACCTTCAGTTAACTGTATCAGTCAGTTAACTACTATGGAAACACAGCATTGAGCCAATCAAATTTTTAGAAAGGTGCGTTTCTAAGATGATTAACCGACAGATAAAATTAACTGGAGATGAAAAAATCAGGCCTTAGATGATTAACCGACAGATATAATTAACTGGAGATGAAAAAATCAGACCTTAGGGTTCACTATTAACCAGGAAAAATTGCGTCAACTGGGTTCGAGAACAGTTAAACTGGATTTAAGAACAAATTTCGACTATACTTTTTCCTGGCTACTCGCGATTCGGATTGAGACCAAATACTTGCAGGGTCTGGCGTCAGCCTGGTAGTGCAGCAAGGCTACAGCATGCTCAAGAAATGCATAACTACCGAGGTGGTAATGCAATGATTGGGCGGGAATTATCCTGGGTAAGAAAACTTATTTAGTTTTTCTATATCAATACTTAAATAATATCAATACTTGTGTTGGGACGTCGGTCGTTTAAAAATATTGGATACTTTAACATTTACTTCTACATTTTTTTATGTTTAACGTACTAAATAGACAAAAAATCAAAGAAGAAAGTAACGTGAAACAAATCACGTCGATCCAGTATTATAATGGGGAATATTTCTTGACGAAGACGTAACTTCCGCTTAAACTAAGGTATTAGGAGGTGAGGAATGTGGCCTCAGTTAATCAAAAGCGTTTTCTATTGACAGTTATTAAAAATTTGCCATTAAAACTCTTTGGGCACTTCAATGTCCTTGGGCAAAACCCTCCAATACAATGTAGTTGAAGGTCAAGTAAGAGTACGATAACTTCAACACTAACAAAAAGTAAGGTTTTCCCAGATACGAATTCAAAGGAGTATTTAAAAAAACTGGTGAACTTCAAGAAAAAAATCAAATTCATTCTTCAAAATTAGAAAACTGGAAGAGGATGGATGGACACGGTAGTTGTTTATTTCAAGAATTCAACAAAGACGTATCTTCTTTAACTAACGTGTTGATTTATTCCTAACAACAATCTTTAAATTTCAAACTTTTAGTGGTTGGTTGCATGAATGTCAGGTATTTCCATCTTATAGACTATAGTATAATGGGTCTTTCTCACTAAGGTCTGAAATCACTTAGTTATATTTTAACGGATGTACATATACTGTGTGTCGCAATTAAAATAAAAATACCCCCTTATATTTGTTATTTAAAGGATTACAGATTTGAATGTTTGAACAGTCAATCAACAGTTTTTAATTTAATGCCTTTAGTAGTAGAAAACATTTAGTTGCCTTTTCCCATAAGTTTGAAATGCCTGTACCATTTAAACAAGTTCATAATACCACTTCAAAAACGTTAAATGTTAACTAGAATGCCACTACATCATAACATTAACGTAATGGTAACTCTAAATCAAAACAATAATAGGTAATTAACTCAAATGACCGAAGAGAAGAATTTTAAACACACCATGGTTAAAATTTACCACGACGTTGCGATAATATAAAAAAATTTGTTGTAATCGGCCCATTTCTACTATCCTCGGGAATTAACAAAGCAATTTGTTGGTGATCATTAAGCTATATTCTTAGATGAAGGTGACTGAAGTGTGAAATGCAAACATTATTAAAGTGAACTGTAGTGTGAGAGTGTGGCGATAAAGAAGCAAGTTTTGTATTGTCAAAGTAAGTAGTATTTTGTGCCCTTAAATTAGGTACACATTATGTGTTCTTATAACAGAGTATGGATAAATTATCTCAAGTTGTCAAAATATGTCAAAGAAAAGTTTAACTTTTAACCCACTTTAGAATTTAGGAAGGCAGTTTATTTGAGATTGTTATCTACTTTTTGATTTGAAGTATGTACTGTATACTGTGCACCTTATGTAAAAAAATATTCAGTTTATTATACTATTAATATCACGTGTAAATATTTTTGTGTTTCTATTATCCAACACCATACAGTAGAGGACACTGTAGCAGTTTTATTACATAAAGACTTTTCAAATTAGTGTAGCTACGAGAAAGCGAAGAATTTTAATATAGTGTTATTACACGAAACAGCAATATGTAACAGTTCGTTTTTTGTTTGGATTAGTTGAATAATAATTGTTTTATGCTTTGGAACATTATTTCAGAATATTTCAACCCTTAAATATTAATCTGCTAATAAAAAAAAGAGTATTTTCATTAAAAATTTTATTGCTTAAAATAATCGTCATTTTATTTTGTTTGTTTATTTTCATAAACAATTCACTCTAAAAAAATAAAATTATTTGTCAGTGTTTTGTTTAAAATTTTAGTATTTTACTTTGCAACTTTTTAACCCTTAAAAACCACCCCTTATAACTTCACGGGAATCCACAAAGGTGAAAGTTCAAAACCGCGGTGGCGATTGAAGTTGTTGCAATGCGATTTCTAGACTATCTCTGATTTTCCTATTGAAAAAGAAAGAAGATTTGGTAAACAAAGTGGGTTTATTAAAATCTATCTTGTGACCTATATCGTAATGATGCTCCGAAATACGTGTACTAATAGAGCGACCAGATCACCATAATAGTGATACCAGCATCAACTTTTAGTATGTTATAGAACATGTTCTTAACATTCAAAATCCATCGGGACACAAACTGTAAAGTGCCTGTATCTGCAGTTATGACTTAATCAAAATGGCGACTACCGTATTTTGAAAAATGCAAATAATTTTGAAACTAAAAGTCTTATATACATTTGTGAGGTGTCAAATGAAAGGTAATTAAGTGCTCTACAATGTTGTTTTAACATTAGACAGCGTGGGTAGTACAGTTACAAAAATATATTAAATTTTGTGAAAATTTTACTAGAAAATAGTTCGTATTTTGATTGTAGTCCTTAAAGTATTAAATTAGATCAAAAAATTATGAATTGGTGTCCCATCCAGCTCTTAATGCATATCAGATCTATCCCAAACACTTCAATGTCACCAATTAAAAAGAAATTAACGCAATAAATTAAAAACGCAGTATACAGGGTGATTTACGACCCAGGGAGTTTTACGAAGAAACGGCATATATTCGTTAACTTCTATTACAGTTGGATTAAGTCAAGACCTAAATAAGTGGAAAACTTGAACATTAGCGGAAATCCTTAGAAAAGTTGAAAGCCGATTAAATAAGTTATACGATAAGCTTATAAAGTACTGAGAATTCTATTTAAAATAAGGCAATTATTACAGCAGAAAATGTTCCACTAATTGAAATATAAATTATAAACACCTTGTGACAAGATTTGTATTAGTCAATCAATGAATAGCCTAAGGGAACAGTTTTCTTATTCAAACCTAAGAGTAATTTTTTTTAAAACACTTAAAGAAGAATAAACATAACTGTAGGTATACGGAACCCTTATAAAAGTAAAACTTAATTTTTGAGTAGAAATTGAAAATACAAGTATATGTATACAATGTGTCCAAGATAAGGACGAACAGCATGGGGATCTCAGAAACCGTGAGAGAAACAGAGTCGGTTAAATTTGGAAAAAGTTGCCCACTTGAGGGATCAACATTTTGCTGTTGAGAAACTCGTTGAGTTCGGCTTACTTCCAGAGATATTTGAAAAAAAACAAAATTGTGCCATTTTGTTTTTATTACATTCTGCAGTTAATTGAACAGTTATCAAAAAACTGAATGCACTCAATCTACTCTACAAGATGGCGTTTACAAATTTTTATTACAACGTTTCGTTTCGAAGAAACCTTCATCAACTTTGTTTTTTCTTACGGCAATCAAAAAAAGTACACTCGATATAAGAAATCATTTTCATTACGAATTCAACGATATACTACACAATATGGTTGTTCGTGATTTTATTGAAAAAAATAACGTTTTAGTAAACTTCTAATCTGTTTGGTTTGGCGGAATGAAACCATGACAGCGAAAAAATGAAGTCTATTGTTAGTTCTGACAGAATCGATTCGATTGACATAGTAGTATCAATTTAGCTACGTCTTTCAGTGTAGGTCATATTTTACAATGGAACACGTAAATTTCAAATCTTTTTGATGTAGTGTGCGTTGAAATAATTGCGGCAAACAGAAAATACTGCTGCGCTCCAATGTTTTTGGCGGAACAGTACGGGTTGCTTGAATGAACCGCATTCTTTTAGATTGGACATTAAATGCCTAAATATGGACTTTTCTGGTTGCCTCCGTTTCGGGTACTTCATCAAATACAAGTGTTTGGCTTCTACAGAATTTCTCCGGCATGTAATGTAGCAGGACAGTATATCAAATTTCTCTTCATTTGAAAACATTACTTGCTTCATTGTAAAATATGGCGTACACTGAAAAACGTTGCTAAACTGATACTACTTTGTCATTCAAATAGATTTTGTTAGAATTAACAATGAAAGAAATGAAGTCGACTGTTAATTCTACTTCATTTTTTCGTTGCCATGGTTTCATTCACCGGATACTAGACCAAAAAGATTAGAAATTAAATAAAACCATATTTTTTCTTAATAAAATCAAAAATAACCGTAGTGTGTAGTACATCTCTGAGTTTGTAATAAAAAATGCTTTCTTATACAGAGTGTAGTTTTTTGAGTGCCGTAAGAAGAAATAAAGTTGATGATGGTTTTTTTGAAACAAAACGTTGTAGTAAAAATTTGTAAACGCCATCTTGTAGAACAGAAAGAGTGGCAATGACAAAGTGCATTCAGTTTTTTAGTAACTTTTCTAATAACTTCAGAATATAATAAAAACAAAATGTGTGTAAAATTATCATTTTAAAGCGAATATCGAAAAGAAAAAGTTTACAAGTTATGTGAAGTTGGTGTCTCAGTTTTTATTTTATTATTACGGCTCACGATACATTACATATTTTGGCGTGCCCAATGTGGTACCATCTACGTTGTTTGCATTATTTTAGGACAACGTATGCAGGTTAGAAGGCAATATAAAGAAATGTAACATTTAGCATTTAAAGGTTACTAAATTTTTAAAAAATTTTTTTAATATGTAATATTTACAACCTCCTAGTGACAGCTATAAGTAAATGTGCTTATGGTACCATACATGATGAGGGAAGATGCTATCCAGTGATAACACTCGCGATTATTTTACAATTGAATGTTATCTGTAGGCCATTGTTTTTTCAGTCTTCTTGTGATTTCAGGTTAGATGTATAGTTGCCTAGCTTCTTCATTGGGATGATCAAGGAGTCGTTTAAAGTATTTCTTAATAAGTTGGGTAATTTCTTCTTGTACAAGCGATATTCCAGAGTCATCGTGTAGGGTTTTATTACTGAACCATGGTGCATTAAAGATCATTCGAAGTATCTTAGATTGGATTCTCTGTATAATTTTAGTATTTGATGGCTTTGCACATTCCCAAAGCTGAACCCCTTACGTCCAGATAGGTTTTATGATGCATTTGTACAGAAGTAATTTATTTTCTGTTGACAGCTGTGATTTGCGACCCAGTAGCCAACTCAATTGACGTGTTTTTAGGTTTATGTGGTTTTTCTTAGCAAAAATATGTGGCTTCCATGTAAGTTTTTGGTCTAATATTAATCCCAAATATTTCACTTGAGTAGATACTGGTAATGGCTCGTCGTTTATTAGAACTGCAGGGCAAACGATGTTCCTGTTCGTGAATGTAATTTGTGTTGACTTTGTATGGTTTACTTTGACTTTCCATCGTTTTATCTAAGCTTGTAGTCGGTTAAGATGCGTTTAGAGATTTTCAGGTGCAACTTGTGGATTTTCATTTATGGATAGTAGAGCTGTGTCGTCGGCGAATGTGGCGACTGTAGTAGTATTTGTAGCCGTGAATATTAGATAAAGGAGTGGCCCAAGAACACTACCTTGAGGGACCCCTGAACTTATGAAATAATAATTTGAGGTTACTGTATTAATTCGTACTTGAAAGTACCTGTCGGTAAGTTTAAGTTTGTATAATAGTCCGTCGTGCCAAACTCGATCAAAAGCTTATTCGATATCTAAGAATGCTATGTGCTATTTCTCTTCAAGGCTTGTGAGAATGGTTGTGACAATTAGATGACATTGTTGTATTGTTGAGTGACTTTCGTGAAAACCAAGTTGATGAGGTGGTATTAATGTCTCTATATCCGTATCTTCAAAGATTCGTTTAAATAGAAGCCTTTCAAGAATTTTTGATATGATCGGGAGCAAACTTATAGGCCGGTATGAAGTGACTTGTTGATCAGAATTATTTGTGCAAATTTCTAAGTAATTGGGAAGTATGTTAGCCTGACAATACTATTATAAATTATAGTTAACAATACTAGTCCTTTTCTGGGTAGTTGTTTTAATATCTGACCAGTAATCAGATCGAAACCAGATGCTTTGTGGTTGTTACATCTTGATATCATTCTTTTAACTTTGTTTGGTCTAAAGAATTTAATCGGCAGCATCATCGGACAAGGAGCGAATAAGGAGTTAGTAATGTCGTTATCATCATTGTTGTTATTATGTTCAAATGCGCTAAAGACTTGTGAAAGATGTTTGGCAAACGTGGTGGCTTTTTCTTGCTCTGTTTTTTTCCAGCTTCCGTCGTTTTTTATTAAAGGTGGAATGTGATGTATCGGTTTTCTAAAAGATTTGGTGGCTTTCCAAATACTGTGATCGTCTGCTGATAAGTTGGTAATGTACGATTTAAACGTGGTGTCTTTGATTTCGTGCAGCAGTGTTTTTAGTTGGCGTGTTAATCTATTATATACATTTTTTTGTCTATCTGGTCACGATTTCTTTGCCATACACATCGTGCTCTTCTTTTCTGAGCTACAAGGTATTTTATATGCACAGGTATGTTATTCTCTGTTTTCTGTCCCAGTTTTTCCGAAGTATTGGCTAAATGTGCTGCTGCTTGTATGATTTGGGTGAGGTAATGTACTGCATTATCAACATCTTCCGGTTGTTGTAAGCAAATATTTAAGTTTAGGTTATTTTGTATATAGTTTTTGAATATATATCAGTTTGTTTTCGAGGATATTAACTTTAGAACATTAGGACGGTTTATTATATGAGTACTAAGTGTGGTGATTATGGGTGAATGATCAGTAGATAAGTCCCAGGATGCTTCTATAGTGATATAATTAGAAGCTATACCTCGAAGAACAAAGAAGTCGAGCAAATCGGGCATTTTATATGTATCTGTTGGCCAATATGTGGGTTGTCTTGTAGATAGAAAAGAACAGTTCAAATTTGTGATAGCCCTTTTTGTCGTACGTAATCTTGAGCCCCAGTATGTGTGCTTAGCATTGCAGTCGCTTCCAATAATAAACTTAGCTGCTAACTGTCTGAAGAAATCTTCATATTCAAATATGCTTATATTGTGTCTTGGTGGGCTGTATAGTGCATCGATGTTAACGGACCATGGTTAAGCTGTAATGTGGACTACTGTAGCTTGTATCTTGTCAGTTTGAAAATTTGTTTCCTCGTAATGTGGTACAGTATTTCGAATTATTATGGCCGATCCACCATGAGCCGTTCCATCAGAGTGGTTGGTACAATATAAAGAATAATGTGGAAACATTGTTCTGTCGGTAAAGTGTGTTTCCGATATAAGAAGTACATCTATTTTGTTATGTTGTAGAAAAGTTATTAATTCTGGTTTATGATTAGCTAACCATTTGCGTTCCACTCAGCAATTTGAAGCAATTTAATGTTCATTAGTGAGTTTATTTATTACAGTGGATAGCATGTTTAGAATCATGCTGTTCTGATTTATGAGTTTTGAATTCATTCAGGAAAACACTCATTAGAGCTCCTAAATCTATAGTTTGATTGTTTGGAATTTCACCACTTACTTTTTGAGCGTAGGACATGTGAATTGATGTTTCTGTGTGAGTGTTATTTTCTGTTGAAGTTTGATGTTGGAGTGATAGTGGGTTGTTTGTTGTAGGATTGTCCTCTTGTTTTGCTTTTTGTATTGAGTAAGTCTCTATAGACCGTCAAAGGAAAGGAACACCAACTGCAGCGTCTATTTAACCAACAGAAAAACACCAATAACGGCACCAAAAACTTTACTCGTGCTGTTGAAACACGTGTCACGAGTAAAGTTTTTGGTTCAGTTTTTGGTGTTTTTCTGTTGGTCTATAGACCGTACATCCTTTGTAATTTGTGCACACTTAGCAGCCGTGTCTTTAGGTTTTTTGCAATCGGATGTTCTATGATTTCCTCCTCATTTAACGCATTGATATGGTCTGGCGCAATATGTCTTAGAGTGACCATATAATTGACAACTAGTACATTGAATTATATAATCTATAATTACTTTCAGGTTACTTATATGCTGGATTTCATATAATTGTTTGTTATTTTGTTTTAGCTTGAGGTCTACATAGAACACCATTAGAGGTTGTTCAGTTGCTCTGTGTCTAATGTTCTTGAGTTGGAATTCAGTAGTGAATATTACGTATCACCACTCTGTACGCTTGGTCTTGTTTCATTTGATAGGTGTGATGATCTATTTTATTGTTACTCGTATTAGATGTTGTATAAGTTTTCTGTAGGTATCGGGATTTTTAATGTTTATTTTGATTGTATTGTTTTGTAGAGCGGTGCATTGGTAAGTTTCAGATTCTGTTGCATCTGTCAGATTTTTTATCATTTTGTTATAATCAGTGACATCGTAAACAAAAATCGGAGGTGGTTTAGGTATTGTTGGCGTTTTGTTACTGGATGCGGTATTGTCTTTATTATTTTGTATATTGTCTTTTTAATTTGTTGCTGGTACTCACCTGTTGAGTAAACGGAATAATCGTTGGAGATTTTGGATTTCTCTTTGTTTTTTAAGTGGCTTGACAGTTTGCCAATCGTGGATTACTGATGCTTCTGTATCGCTAATTTCTGTTTCAGAATCATCATTTAGTGGCGGTGGTAGTAAGTTAATTGAATGTGGGAATTCGTTTTATAAAAGAGTTTGTTGGATTGGATTGACTTTAGGACTGTGTTCGGGCTTAGAAAGATTTGTATAATTGGTTGATATTGATTAGGGTGCAACTTGTATGATACATTTTGTAATTGCGGTATTGGATTTGGTTGAAAATATGTGTTTGGGATTGAAGGCTGAAATTGTTGATGTTGTTGCTGCTGATAAGGATATTGGTATTGCGTGGACAACGGTTGACTATTATAATTATTAGTTCCGGTGCTAGTATTATGGGTTTGTTGGTTATTAATTTCGGCTGAAATATATTATTTTATATTAATGTGCACACACACACACACACTATCGCAGACGCAACATGGCCTTGCGGCCAAGCTAATCACTTACTTCGGTCAGAACCGATACGATGTTTACGGACCGAAAGTCAAATGACAACTAAGGTTAATAAATACCTAGAAATATTTAATAAAAAAAATAAATACCATGGCAGAAAGTGATCCAATTATTACACATTCAAAAGTGAGAGAAGAGAGAAAAGGCGAAATAGCAGATTTAATGAAAACGATAAAAAATATGAATCAAACTTTGAGCAACATGAGAAGTATGAATGAAAGCAATAAAACTTTGGAGAAAAAATAAACAAAACTAATGAAAACATAAATAAACAACCGATTCGAAAATATAGAACTGAGGCTTAATATGAATGATGAAAATATTAAAGAATTGAAAAACAACTTAAAACAACAAATTACTACATTAAGAGGAGAAGTCGAACAAAGATTAAATGAAACGGAAAATAATTTAACAGAACCGATTAAACAAATTAAAGACAATTTAGAAGAAAGTAATAAAGAATAGTAGACCATGCATGTCGAAAGTTAAATGAAAGAGTAGACAATTTAACAAAGAATTTAAAAGCCGACGTGACGCATTTTAAAGAAGAAACGGTAAATGAGACAGGGAGATTTCAGATCAGTATGGAAAATAACACACAGCAAATAAACTTAGAAATAGAATGTCGAGTAAGAGATGTACAAAAAGTTAGGGATACGATACAACAGATAATCGATGTAACTCGTGAAATCAAGAACGAAAACAGGGAGATAAGAACAGAAACCCAGAGTGCTTGCACATTTGGACGAAATATTTAAATGCGGAAGTCAAGATGGACCAAAATTTAATGGACAAACATGGCGTTTATTGAGAGTTTAGAAGCGCAATTCAGAAGAGGTATAAAAGATGAAACTAAATTACGCATGGAAGAAGCAGATGAAGCAATAATTAACAACTAGAAGAACAATGAAAATAAAAATCTGATAATAGAAGAGATTTGGGAAAAATTAGACAAACAAGAATTAAATAGACAAATAAGAAATGAAAGAAAAATTTTAAAAAATGCAAGTAAACTAAGCAGCCCTAGGGAGAAAAATATAAAAGATATAAAAGCTTATCCACCTCCTGTAAAAATATAAAGGGGTGAAGAAAAAAGAGTTGGAAAAGGCAATGTAAAATGACAACGAATGAATTACAAGAATTATTAATTTAAGAAGTTAGGTTTAAGAAAGAATGAATGAAACAAGTTAATGTGAAGAATAGGAAGGGAGGAAGGAATGAAAGAGTTAAAAATTAAAAATACCAGAGAGAAAATGGAAAAGCATACAAGGTAGAAGTTGTATTATTAAGAGGGCAACTGACATAATTTCTGTATTCTTCACCTTCTTATTAGTATACACACGAGTGAGTGAAGTGAAGTGTACAAGTTCGTATTATATACGCTCTCGTTCATTTGCTGGTAAATCAATTAACTTATATTTTCCGAAAATTATACTATAAATAAATATGCCTATTATAAACAAGTGCTCTGTATGCAACGATAATTTGAACGTTGATAAAGAAATTTCATGTGACAAATGTAAACTACCAATTCATTCAACTTGTTCTGGTTTATCGAGAAGCGAAATACAATGCCTATTTGCAAAAGAAAGAAGAGTTTCCTATATTTGTAACAAATGCATAAATTCTGACAGCGAGGTTGCTGAACTAAAAAGTTAATTTTAGATTTAAAACTGCAAATTGATGATCTTAAAAATCAAACGATAAAAAAATGAAGAATGTTCTCCAGACACTATCGTATATGAAGTTTTGGAACGACAACGACGTGCTAATAACATTATATGTTATAACATCAATGAAAGTGAATCGCAATCTATAGAAACACGCATTACACACGATAAAAGTATTGTATCTAATGTAATAAAAGAAATTGCAGATATTGAAACTGGAAATATTCGTGTACAGCGACTTGGAAAACAGCTAAATAATGATAGACCGAGACCTATTAGAGTTACCTTACAATCTCCTGCTGATGTTATTCTGATTCTGAAAAATAAATATAAGAATAAAACTCACAAACACATAAATATAAAGCAAGATCAAACGCCAATGCAGCTTAGATACCTAACAAATATTCGAAATCAACTAAAAGAACGCCAAGATAATGGAGAACAAAATTTAACTATAAAATACATTCGCGGACTACCTCAAATTGTCACATTAAAAACTAAATAAAACTTACGCTAAAACTAATCTAAAATTCAAAATTATTTACCAGAATGTAAGAGGTCTGAGAACTAAACTAAATATTCTTAAAACTTCAACTATTCCAAATGAAATTGACAGCATAATTCTCACTGAAACATGGCTTACGCCAGAAATATATAATTCGGAACTAGGATTTCATAACATGAATATTTATAGAAAAGATAGACCTTTTGAAATTGCAAAACGAGGAGGAGGAGTTTTAGTTGCTGTAAATAAAAATTATTCTACTAAAGAAATACCTACTTCCTTTGCTGAAATTGAACAACTATACGTATTGTGCACAATTGCGCAAAAAAGTATAATTTTGGGTTCTGTTTATTGTCCTCCGGGTAGCAAAGTTGACTACTTTGAAAAAATAAGCTACACTATAAACAATGTCTTACAAACGTATATGACTACTGACATTATATTAGTTGGCGACTGGAATCTTCGGCACTTATCATGGAACGTTACAGAAGACAATGTTCTCTCAGTGTCCGGTTTAAATTCTGAAATCTCTGACAGTCTATGTGAAACTTTAAATTTGTGGAATATGTTGCAATCAAACAGTGGGAGAAATTGTGATAATCGAATGCTTGATTTAGTTTTTACCAATCTCAGTAATGTAATAGTTGAAAACAGTTTAGAACATTTAGTACCAGAAGACAAATACCATCCTTGCTTATCTATTAGTTTCAATCATAGGTTTTATGAAACACCTCTAAATTATGACTATTTTTATTATGATTTTAAAACGGCAATTATCACGACTTACGTCACTACTTGTCTCACATAAATTGGAATTTTCTATTATCTTTAAACATTAATGAGGCTGTAAAATGTTTTTATGATATTTTGTATGATAGTTGTTCTCTTTACATACCAATCAAACGGACTTTTACAAATAACAAATCGTATCCTGTTTGGTACTCTCTTGGCTTGCGTGAAATGATTAAAACCAAAAATACATACCATAAACTATTCAAACTTACAAATGATCTCAATTATTACAACAAATTTTCTAAATTACGCAGTACTTGCAAAAACTTAATAAATACTTGTTATAAATCATACATTGATAAAATTGAATTAAAAATTTCAAATAACCCTCAATACTTTTGGTCTCATGTAAAGAATCAGAAAGGTGACAACTGTCTACCATCTGAAATGATTCTTGGTAATTCAAAAAGTTGTAATGGGCAAGAAACTGTAAACCTTTTTGCAAATTATTTTGGATCTGTGTACAAGCTAGATCAAAATTGTTCTTCCCTACAAACAAAGGTTTCAACAAACTGTATAAACCTTCATAAAATTAATTTTACTATTACTGATGTTTTAACAGAACTGATCAACTTACCTCATAAAATAAAATGTGGCCCGGATAATATTCCTGCTCTTTTCTAAAAAAGTGCTGCTTTGTATTAGCTTACCCAATTCATGCTCTGTTCTGTAAGTCTCTATCATCTGGAATTTTTCCTGATCTCTGGAAAACTACCTTTGTATCTCCCATATATAAAAGTAAGTGTAAGAATGATATAACTAACTACAGACCAATTACTAAATCATCAGAAATACCCAAACTTTTGAAAAAATTGTTACCTCAACCATGTTTCCTCTACTTAAAAATACTATCATTGGAGAACAACATGGATTTTTTCCAAATCGTTCTACCACCACTAACCTTCTTGTTTATCAAAAATTTATTTATGCAGCGTATGAGGAAAATGTACAACTAGATGTTATTTACGCAGACTTTGCAAAAGCTTTTGATAGTGTAAATCATAACATTTTAATTAGTAAATTATTAAGTATTGGAGTTCATGGATCATTACTGTGTTGGATAAATAGTTATATTTCAAATCGTACACAATTAATCCAATACAAAGGGTACACCTCTAAACCCATATCAGTTCACTCTGGTGTTCCCCAAGGTGCTCACCTTGCTCCGTTGTTGTTTTTAATATTTATCAATGATATTCGAGAAGTAATTAAACATAGTAAACTACTATTATTTGCTGATGATGTAAAAATTTTTAAAACCGTTAAATCAATAGATGATTGTCTTCTACTTCAAGAAGATTTAAATAGTTTTCATAGTTGGTGTATATCAAATTCCATGGACCTAAATTTCAGTAAATGCCTAAAGATCTCTTTTTATCATATAAATAATCCCATTAAATTTACTTATAAAATCAATGATAAACATATACAAAGCACAGACACAATCACTGACTTAGGAGTAACATTCACTCATAATTTAAAATTTAATACGCATGTGAATAATATTCGAAATAAAGCTATTAAAGCATTAGGCTTCATTTTTAGATGCTCAATAAATTTTTCAAATCCAAACACAATAAAATTGTTATATATCTCATTGGTACGTTCACACTTAGAATATTGTACCCTAGTTTGGTCACCTTATCATTCAACCCTTATCACCAAAATTGAAAAAGTGCAGCATAGGTTTTTAAGATTTTTTCTTTCAAAGCTAAATTACAAACTTCAACTTACTTTCAAATCCTCTCTTATCTTGATTTAAACACTTTACATTCTCGAAGAATACTTCATGATAACGTATTTTTGCATAAACTAGTTAATGGTATTTTAGATTGTCCGATTCTTTTACAATTAGTTAAATTCAACATTCCATCTAAAAATCTACGTAATACAAATCAGTTCTCGTTAAATATTAGTAGAACAAACTATCTTAAACATTCTCCACTTCAAAGAGTAATGAAAAATGCGAATACATTTGTTGATACTAACTTTTTGGCAATGAGTTTAACTTTAAAAAGACATGAAGAAATATTTATGTAAAATTGATGTTGATTTTTATAAGAACCACTATTAATCAGTAAAATGTTTTTTTCTTTTTCTTTTATAAACATACTTTTATTTAAAATTGTACACATTCATTCATTTATACATATCTGTTTTTGTTTTTTTTGGGATATTTCCTGTAAATAAAATTATTATTATAATATTTTTAGTACATGTTTGTTTAAGAAATTAATTATTTTAAATGTTTTTCAGTTTATGGCAACAGTTTTGTGTTTTTTGTAAAGAACGTTGGCGGGTGACATTAAATAAATAATTTGTGACGGTATTATTTCGCAAATAATCTTCTGAGGATTTTAGTTATTTGAAATTGCCAGTTCCGATGATTTGTCTTCATTTTCTAGCAAAAGTTATACCTCACGTCCTATTTGCTGACTGTCGCGAAAAGGTGTACATGCTGTCTAAAAATTGAACAATTAGACATGTGCTTTGTAATATTGATAGAAGTAAAATCATCCCATTCAAATTAGGAAATAAGTCTTCAACTACTGTTTCTGTGTAAGTACCTTTTTGACTTTCCTTTGTTTTAATAAAATGTTTCCTATCACGGCTTCTATTAATTGCAAGCACCTTTTTTTTCTTTTGTGGGTTTTTCCTTTTGGCTACTTTTGCTGGTCACTGCAGACGTACTCGGTTTTAATTAATCAATGGATCTTTAATTCTGGTTATGCTGGCAAGGATAATAATCCGAAATTTATAAAATATCGAAGTGGGTTTGGTATTATCACCTACGTTGGAATTTCAACCTACCTTGGGACCGCCTTCTGGTCAAGGACACCACCCAAGATAAGCTTGTTGTCTAGTTCTTTATGAGCAGCCCAGTAAATGTTATCAACGGAGTCCATTTTGGTTTTTCTTTTCTTCATTGAATAATAAAATATTAGATTTGGATACGGAAGCTGTCACATCTGCCGATTAACTGTCGAACACCGAAGACTTTCTATTTATACAAATTAAGTGATTCATAAATTTTGTCGCGTTCTATGTATGCGTACCGCAGCCTTGAGTTTAACAACCTACCTTTTGGCGCTGTATATATAATTTTGTGAACTAGAAAGATCTTTCCAAGTACCTGATTAATTTTGTGCGCTTTAAATCTATTTAAATAATCGGCTAAGGTCCGGTACTCTCCGTAATTGTTGTCAAGTACATTCCGAACAATATTTGCCACGTGAATCGCTTGCCTGGAAAAATCGGTGCTACGACGGTCAAAGGTGTATAATATGCGAACTTATTTGGGACGTTTGTGCCTCGAATTTGTATTCGTGCCTTAACTCGCTCTGGTGAATTATTATTATTTTATAACTATATTTTGCTATTCATTCTAAATGATATTATCTATTGTTGTGTTGATGTGTTTCTATGTGTGTTAATTGAACCCTAGTCGCTATAATAATATACATATTTTTATCCACGTACGGTTTGTTTCTGTGTCTACGAGTTCCTAGTGGCTCTAGATATCTCTTATACGTAATCCTAGGTGGCGCCTGATAAATTATTTGTGCAGTGTAGAAGCCTTCATTTCGAACGATTTTCAATCAACCCACAACCACTTCCGACTAAGAGGAGCTGCCGGCAGGCTTCTAGCACTGTTATATTTTATATTTATTTATTTTTCTAGTTTGTTTACAAATAAACCGTAACAAATTAGAATAAGACTTGTCGGGTTTTGAATGTAATAAATTAAAATTATATTTAATTTATTTAATAATAATAATAATAATAATAATAATAGTAATAATAATAATAATATGTGCCTTTATTGTACCATAATAGTAATACTAAGTTTGTTAATACCAAAGAAAATAAAGATAATAGGCAAGTACAACCTTAAGATGAGTTTCAGTGTGGGCAAGGCTTGCCCATCTAAACCTTTTTAAATATTAGTAGGTGATTAGCTCTCTACAAGTGAAAGAGATAAGAAAAAGGGAAAAGAAAGAATAAATAGAAAAACAGAGTACAAAATATGTATAGTGAACACGATCAAGTGTGAAACGAATATGATTAATAATCCAAAGTAAATAATATATGTAACTATCAGTAACATCACTTATATAAGATACAACATAGGGGACAAAATATAGGGAGCCGAGTCCACTTTAATTGAGAATTGAGGAGGTAGGATTTGAGTCTAGCTTTAAACATGTTGTAGTTATATGTTTTCCATAAATCAGGTGTGTCATTGTACAACTTATATAATTGAAATGTGAACAATCTTTCAAACAATGTCGTAGTATGGTGTGGGGGTAAAATGAGGCCTCTAAACCTTCTTCTAAACTTCTAAACATTATGGATATCAGTTTGAAAAGAATTTTTTTCAAACAAGTAATGTGGCTGTTTTATATTTAATATTTTGTGATAAAGACACAAGCACTGTAAAAATTCTTCTATTTGACATAGACAGCCACCCCACAGCAATGAGCTTGTGAGATATGTGTTGGTATTTCCTAATACCAAATATATACCTCAAGCAGCAGTTTTGGATTTGTTGAATGCGTAGTGAAGTTGATTGATCTAGTGCAGCGTGATGAATAGGTGCACCGTAATTAAATCTTGACAATACAAATAGGTCGCAAAGTATTTTTTTAGTTTCTATGTTAAAAACATGCCTAAACTGAATTAATTTTCTAAGAAAAAAAGATGCTATGCTTACATAATTTGTAATTTGATGTCTAAATCTAAGCGTATTTTCCAACACAAAACCTAAGCATTTAATTTTATTTACTATCGGAATCAGTTCATCATTAACATGTAGAATGCCTGTATTTAGCATTTGACGACTACGGTTACCAAAAATTATTGCAACAGATTTCTTGGGGTTTAGTTGTAATGTAAATTGCGTTGAGATATTGTATATAGAATTCAGATCCTTATTGATGTTATTTAATGCTATCACCTAATCTCCAAATTTAAATGAATAGTACATCTGTGTGTCATCCGCATAAGCGTGTATGTTGCAGTGTTCACTAGAATTTAGAATTATTGATGTATAAATTACATTTAATAGAGGCCCCAAAACCGAACGTTGAGGCACACCTGGTAGTGAATTGGAAGACAAACCAAAGTAATTTAAAATTTCAAATAGACGGCCATGATTAACCCTATCAAATGCCTTACTATAGTCTAAACTGACCAGTACAGTAATAAGTCCCTTGTCAGTAGCAGTAGATCGAGTAAGACGATTCACCGGCAAAGTTTCATACGCAATGTAATTACTCTCTGTACATGCAATTGCACTAAGTACACGGTGTGTACTTGCATGTGCGAAGAGTGGTTAGCGGGGTGTACATGCTGTACCTGCATGCTTAGTACATTTTTCAATTACTCTCGGTACTTGCGGAGGGTGTAATTGCTTCAACCCTTTTCGCCACCCCCTTCCCCTGAAGAAGTAAGATGGCAGTTAGCAACACTCCACCATCTTGTGGGTGGGTCATCTTTTCGAGTACTTGTTGATAAGAGTGTGATGATTGGATAATTCGCCGCTTCTCGAGGGGTGGAGTGCTGTTAAAGCGGTGATTTTGATTAGAATTGTGATATATTTGATAATGATATGCAAGATGGCCGACTATAAACTTGTTGATTAGAGTGCGATGATTGGATAATTCCCCGCCTTTCGAGGCGGTGGAACGTCGTTAAGGCGGTGATTTTGATTAGAATTGCGATATATTTGATAATGATATACAAGATGGCCGGCTATAATTACGTGTCGTTGACGCCGTTTCCCGCCGCCGTGCGGGTGGATTATTAAGCAGACATAGAGAGAATACTGAACAAGTTGGAACCTATGTGCACTGTTTTTTTTAATCAGCGCTTCTTGGAATATTAATAACAAACACAATTAAGCTCTTAATAGTTTAAAATAGCAACCATTTATTTTATTACCGAAAACGCGAAAATCTGAAAACACTTGTTTTTTATCGACTCACCTATAAACACCTGTAAATTACGCAGTTGGTGGTGTCTATGGGTGCATCCTCCGGGGATGGCATTTCGTGGTGGTGGCGGCGATGCTGTTGCACCCCCAGGAGTACAAGTGGCAAGCCTCGCACGGAGCCTCTCGCGAGTCGTCGGTGGGCGTTGGGAACTTGGAGCAACAGGCTATTTATAAAATTATTATCAAAAACGTGCAATAAAAATTCATATGTTTAAAGCAATGAATTTTATATAATCAGTATGGTTTAATGAAAAAAATATATACAACAACTCCCAAGCGGGCCTGTTCGCGCCACTCAAACTCCCGGGGGTGCACCCTCCGGAGGTGGTTGTCCATCATCCCCAGAGGCGCGGTGTGGGACGCATCAACCACGCACACCGACATCAGGGTTGTCGTTAATTCTCGACGTCGCGGCATTTTTTTTGGCTCAAAACGTAAAAATTTTCGCTTTTATAAGCAACCCAAAAGAGACGCAATATGAGATGCGATTCAGACAAACCCTCGACCCTAATTTTTTTTTGGCCGAAACCGATTTTATTGGTTAACGTGAAAAAAGAATACACCCTGACGGTCAACAGAATTGTGTTCATAGGGCATTGTGAAAAAGAAACAAGCAAGAGGGATCTCTGTCTTAGAAAAAATGAAAAACATAAGAAAAAAAGTTAATTGAAATCGATTTAACTAGACGATTAAATATATGATAATTTGTACTAATATATACCTTCAGAAGTAAAACTTTTTAAAGAAAGTCGCGATAAACCAGAATGTTCTAAAACAATTAAAAATAAAATTAATCCTAATAACTTTATTATAACAAGCAAACAGCGGACACTGTGCGCTGCTTCAGAATAAAGCTATTTATTCAATTCTACAGATTTTGCTTTAATCTTCAAAATTTCTTCTGTTAAAATATCAAACACAAAATTTCCAGAATTACATGTTTTGCGTAAAATTCAAATATAGCATATTGGTGGAATTGCAAATCCCATATTATGTAAATTTTGCATAAAATAGTCGCAAAAAATTTCAGAATTACATGTTTTACATAAAAACACATAAGCTTAATTACCCAATTAGGCCAATAGTTAATTTTAAGCCTTCTCTAGCTTGTTTGATTTCTAAATTCTTCGCTACTATATCATTATTTTGGTAGTTAAATCACCAAAATAAAGATAATACGTATTCGGCAAATAAAACTGCTGAAATTTTACATTAACAGTCTGTATTTACTCTTAACGCTAAATTTTATAGTATTAATAGTATATTAAAGGTTAAAATTGCAAAAACCAATATTATGTAAATTTTGCATAAAATAGCAATAATGTCGTCTTTATATAAATTGCTCCAAATTTTAGCTTATTGCCGATGCTTTGTAGCGAGCGTCATTTAAATCATATTTTATAAAACAAATCTTATAAAACAAATTTTGATTAAATTAACATACACATTTTTTGAAATTAACGTGGTTTAAGGCAAGATGTATAGGGCAGGTGCGGTAATAAATTATGCTGGTCATGTAGCCACATTGTCGAAACTCGAAACATTTTTTGGCCGTGTGAATCCCTTAGAAATTCTGGCCCAAGCAATTAAACACGGCGCCCATTATTTACAAACAGCGTGCCGTGTTTAAAGTACAACTTTCTCAAACAATCTACAATGGAAGAGGGTAATAATTTTTTAGGAAAACGTTAAGCAGCCAATATCCAACTGCATCGGTAATAAATTAGATAGATAAGGGCATCGTTGGAATTTCGGTAAATGGTTTTGAGCATGACAGTCTGGCGTCAGGCTCGAAATACCTTCTAATGGGTGGTCTCGATACGTAAAATTATATCGAAAGTCGTCAACATAAATTGAATGTTTAATTATTATCACCGAAATAATTTTGCATGATTAAGTTGAGGAGCTAATGAATGTTTGTATTTCATTGTAGTTAATTGCAAAAATATTAGTTTGTGCCATCAGCGGCACCAGCGAGAAAAATTATTTTTAATTAGGTGCATTTGATTTCGTCATTATCAAGCTATTTAATCTCTTATAACAAAAACAACCACGCATATTTATCATGGTAATAAAAACAATATTTATTGATTGCGGCGATTATCTATCTAATTTATTATGAAAGGATTTAAATAGAAAATATTCAACGCTGTAAAACTATACGTACAACTATCGGAAAGTCAAAAAAAAAAGTTTTTTATTGTTTTGGGTCGTTTTATGAAGCTACATTCTAGTTTTATATCGAAGGGATTAATTAAAAGCCAGACGGTATAAATTATACAACCCGTGAGAAAATCCAAAAAAAATGCAGGGTTTTTTGGGAGGGGTTACAGTATATCAACGCATTCTAAAGGGTTAAGACTCATATATGTGTGTGACTTGTTAAAACAATGACTTCGTCAATTGACTTCGCAGAACTTAACAAAATGGGTCAGTGCGATAACGCTAGTAGAGGCCTAATTAAAGACCTCGAGCTACATAAAGAATATCTAATTAGTGATATTCGCGCCGTTGTCGGAAAATTCGGGAGAGCAATTATAATAGATATAACAAACAATTTTTATTATCTTCCGAAGCGCTTCGAGAGCGGCTTGCCGAAATAAAAAAAATAATACGCCGCTAACAATGAAGACGGTAGGAACGAAAACAGGCGCTACGGGTGCAAATATCGAGTTGCTTCAATTTAGTTGCAAGCAGTAGTTTGAGCCGATGCAGGTATCACACGAGAGCGCAAAAACATAATGTAATTTAGTTGCACAATAAATGTGAATATATTAATAACAATAGTGAAAATTAACTTTAAAATGTCGTTAAATAGTTTAACAACAAGTGCCATAGAAAAAATAAAATATTCTTACAATTTATTACCTAAAAAAAAGTGCGGTCGAAAAATCGAAATATTTTTAAAGCTGGTGCGCAAATACATTCGCTTGGCATCAAAAGTACAAAAGGACAGTGTTCTGGAAAACACGGCATCAAGGCACGTTATTCAGTCGTTTATTTCGAATTTACTGGTATATAAAAATTCATTATGTGAGTTAAAATACAAGAAAAAGTCAACAAAGAAGAACCGGACTAGCAGAATCTGCTGGATTGATACCGAATCCGCCTTTTCGTGCAGAATTAGAACAAGCATCATCCTGAATTTAAGACATAAATACGTCGAACCATTTTTTTCTGACTGTCTGGCGGCATTATGGCGAAGGATTATAATTTTGGTTCGAAAGCAGAAACAAAATATAAAAATAAACTTCGTGTTATCTGGTGAGTTTCTAAAGGATTCAATAGACGGTAGTGAAACGCGCTACATTAAAAACTTTTCAACTAAAAATTATTTGTTATTGATGAACGAAGCCAACAAAACGTTGAATAAAAGCGTTTTTCTGTGTGTGCGCTCCGATTAGAGCAAACAGAGGCGTAAAATATACCGATACAATCAAACCATTATTACACAATCAGCGCAGGCGAAAAAACAAGCGCGTCGTGAACGAAATGATAATGATAGCAGTCCTGATGATAGTGATGGATCTTTGTCGTATCAGTCACCGTCAAGCGGCGTAGAGGGGCAGGGTTTGTTTAAGAAATTCAGAAATAAACCCGTAGAGTACAGATACTGGAACAATGTTCACGAGTTGATGGATGAATTACAAGTTTTGTGGAGCGAGAAGACGGCTGGAAACAGTGGCGTCACAAACAATTTTAGCAGAATTATACGAGACGGCTACATCGAAAACATGCCTTATACTATATAACAGCAATCGTGCTGCATTTTATAGTTAATGCTCGATCGATACCCGAAACAATAATGTCGTCTATAGACAAATTTGGCCGCTTGCATAACAACGCAAGCAATTGTGCAAACACATTAATCGAACCTCTAATTGCAAAAATTAACGCTATACAAAAAACAGTGAATGAAGAAATTGCTACTCTTTTAAGTGCGCTACCTGGGTATGTCAAGACGAAAATGGATGCCGCATTCAAAGAGTTGTTTAATGAAAATCCGCTTCTGAGAAAAACGAATCTATCAAATTGCTTGGTGCACATACATAATCGCATAGAGAAGCTCGCGACATCGCCAACCGCATCGCCCATCTTGAGGACAATGGAGAAGCTCAACAATCGTATTGTAGAACTTAATGTATCAGCATCAGTGATAGGACAAATTCTGGTGTATTTAATGGAACACCTTAAACAAAAAAAGTTTTTGCAATCAACACCTACCTTAGAGACGTTTATAAAGACATCTGGGGAGATACAAACTAAACATAAAGCATCGCTTAAACATGTGTGTTGATAAATTTGGGCGTCCGTTATTGACGTCGATGTCGCCGTCGACTGCATCATCACTACGAGGTCCTCCCAGTGTAAGTTTTTAAATAACGGCCGACAACAACTACGACATGGAAAATAGAAGACTAATTAATATCGCGGACCCTCTCGATTTACATAACGCGATCAATTTAAAATCTTATTTGGAAAATAAATATTTCTTTAACGAAATGCAACTGAGAGACGTCGGCTATCCACAAACTGGAACCGACGCTGCAAATAAGGCAAACGTGGATGGGTCGAGTCGTGAACTTCAAAGCGCTATTGACGCTTATGCAAATACTCTATACGCCGAATTAAAAATAGCGGTTAATCAAATAGATGACATCCAGCAAACGATCACTAAAGATATCAACGAAATTATTCAAAAAGTAATCCCCGATAATGTAAAAACGACGGTGAGCGTCACCACAGTAGATATGTTTAAGCAATCAATTCAAGACAATCCGTATGTAAATGGACTATATCTGAACAAATTAAAATCTGATATCAAAACATTAAATGCTCGCCTAGATTCCGACGTTAAATCTAGAGATGATTCTAGACGTAATTTAAGAACGGATTTGGACAAAATGAATAGTCTGTTGCAAAATTTAAGTAAGAACGCAAGCGTCAAGCGTAACACGCCGATAAAAAAATATCATGTCAAAGCAGCAGGTTGTAAATGAATTGCATAAGCCCGCTAGAAGAAATTTCAGACGCCGAAAACTCATTATTCAAACTTATGATGATACGTGGGAATTAGATTTGACGGAGTTCCAACCGTTTTCGCGGATTAATAAAGGATTTCGATACATCTTGGTTGTTATCGACCGTTTTTCAAAATATTTATGGCTACGCGCGGTAAAATCCAAACGAGGCGAAGAAATTACTAAAGCAATGGCCGATATTTTCCGTAATTCGGAGTGCACGCCAAAAAATATACAAACCGATGCAGGAAAAGAGTTTTACAATAGCGCGTTTTCGAAACTCATGGATAAGAAAAAAATTAATCATTATTCAAAGTATTATACAAAAAAGGCCGAAGACTACAACGATACGAAGCATAGAACAATTGGTATGAAGCCGCGCAACGTAACACCGAAAACAGACTTGAGTCACGTATTTGGACTCATAAAAACGTTTTTGGATAAACCGCGTTATAAAGTAGGTGATATTGTTTGGATCTCTAAACATAAAGATGCATTTTCAAAGGGGTACACAAACAATTGGACTGCCGAGTTATTTAAAATCACCAAAGTTCAAATTACAAACCCCGTTACGTATTTACTAAAGGATATGTACGGTGACCCGATTCGCGGATGTTTTTATCAAAAAGAAATTATGAAAACTAGACACCCCGATGTTTACCTAATCGAAAAAGTATTAAAACGACGCGGGAACCGTCTTTATGCTAGCTGGCTTGGGCACAAAGAAAACAGCTGGATCAATACCGATGACATTTTATAAGCGTTTTTAAATACTTACTTACTTACTTATATGAATATAATAGAAAAAATCTGTAAATAAAAAAACAAAAATATTTGCATCTATTTATTTAAAAAAATCACGTGCGAGAGCGTAAACACAATGCTAATTATAATTAAAATACGAATACATTTTAAAACACATGTGCACATAGAACTAAAATTGTTCAAATCCTCGCTAATTGATACGCATAAAACTTATTACTTACTCACATATTTTTAAACACGCAAGCACATAAAACCTAAAAAAGCATGATAATTATAAAATATGAACACGTTTTATGAATAACTACAAATTTGTTAAAACGCGCTAGTACGCATCGACCTAGAATTGATTGAATTCAAACTAATCGATGTCCGTAAAACGCATTCTACTTATTTTCAAGTATGCATATAAAACTTAAAAATATTGGTTACAATGCAATTTATTTCTAAGCGTAAAAAATTTGCCTATAATTAAATATGCAAGAGCGACTTAAGATATGACGTAATTTAGGCGGTACAATAAACACGAATATGATAATAGTAATAATTTAATTACAGATCAGATATTATCATGCAACTATTTTGGTATCGAACAATGTCCCCACGCTACCGTATTTATTCCATCTGATTGAACAAAACGCTTATTATCAGAACCTGACAGAGCGATTTTATTTTGGCGAATACTAAAAAATCATGCTTAAAAGAACGTATGTGACTTTGTTCTCGTACAAATGTAGCATTTTTGGTCAAACACTTTAAGTAATCATCAAATGAAATGTTATTTTGAACAACCCTCTCTAAAACGCCTTTACTGTTTTTACATTATTGTATGCACTGACTTCGGCAACATTTGGATGCTGTATTTTGAAACTACATAATTTGGATTTCAAACCTATAAATTCTACCATTATCCTGCTCGCGTTTTCATCTTTTATTAACCCCACAACCTTTTTATTGCGTCTTGTGATTCCGAAAACATTATTTTCTGCATATTCGCTCTATCAAAAAGATGCGAATCTACTTTTATAGCGTCATATATATTATCAGCAAGATTATCAATTAAGTTATCAGTGTCTGTATACAACAGCTTGCAATTTACATGACCAAATTTCCCCATCATGTATTCATAGTGGAAGCTATATAGGGGGATTTTAGAAATGTCTAATATAACCATATCGACATAAATTGGTTTATTAATAAACACTTCTGTTTTGCCCATCTCAATTGCTACAGTGTTATTGTCAAAGATTGTTCTACTATGAAAATTTGGCTGATTTATATAGTACCGCGACCCGAAACGTCCTTTCCGTCGTTGGACTATTTTTACATTTTGTGGTTTCTAACGTTTTCCATGCTTTTCCAAAAACCGCATTATTTAAAAGTTTGTACACATTCTTTTCAAAGTCGTTTTGAGAATTCATTCTCAATCGAGTATTTAAGTCTATATATGGTTTGAGCCAAGCGGACTGATTAAATGAGAGAATTCTGTGAATTTGCTTTAAGACTGTAACGTTTTTTTAATAATTAGCGTAATTTTTTAATTTGGGCATATATTTTATTACGAACCAATTATTAATTCGAAAATATTTTCTTTTATATTATAATTTTTGCGGTTCAAATTTGTTTACGGCTTATCACCGTAATACTTGCGTGCGTTATAGTGATAGCGACGATATTTTGAGCTATTGTCCGTTGAATGTAAATAATTTTTACTTTTCGAAATGGTATTTTGTCGTATTGAGTTGCATTAAAGTACGTGAGGTTAAATGATTGCTTTGCATTATAATCTTTTAGTTTAAAAAAAAAAATTACGTTAACTATTTAAAGACAATGATCTTGGGGTTATGATGTAAATATTTCTTCTAATTGGATTTTAATTACCAATTAATCCAAAGTGTGTGTGACTCGTTGTAAAATTTATATCTACGAAGCTGTGCGTCGTCATCTTCCTGGAGTTACTTGACTGGTTCTAATTTTTCTTAGACGTCGTTCAGGTAAATTTCAAATAGAAATATTTAGCTCGCAATTAGACGGCAAAGTTCTAATGTTTATTTCTAATTAGCTTCACTGTTCTGATCTTCGTTCTCGGCTGTTTAAATGACTACTTATCGCTTCATATCCTGGTTTTCCACCTAAACATATAAGTCGAATCTGCTCAATGAAACATCTTGCTTCGATTCAACTGGCGCTACTGGTCTCCTAGGACGTTCTCTTACTTTTGTGCAAGATCTTCTTTGAAGCTGGTGGCTACGTGGAAGATACCAGAATACATGTGTGGGGTAAAGTACGAACTTTAGTATTTTAATTTCAACAACTATGAGTCGGAACGTCTAATGCGCGTACTTGTTACAAATGCCGCATGTCTTTTTCAGTAGATTTAACTAGTTTTAAGTTCTCCTGTAAGGCCTCTTCTGGGTCAAAATATAGCATTGTGAGGCGGACAACCAAAGGTATTCAGATAATCAATCTTTTTCTTTTCTTTAATACAATTACGTTATCCTTTGGATGCACGCTAACGCAAAGCATATTCGACAATTATTTTTCTTTTTTCGGGGTTCTAGGTTAAGCGTTTATGTTAATTCTCTTAATTTGTTTTTTTGCGCTTTTACACAATACGCTGGTCGCATAAAACGCTTATTAGGTATACGCTTTGACGTGAGACTACGGCTAGTCGCGACTAATTTATTTTCTCACATGCGTACACGCTGGTCTTCACGCAGCTGTTGATAAGGCTGTTTTCTCAACATATGTTCTAATAATTCCGCGTTCTCTCCTCTTCCGTCACGAATAAACTTGTACATATGAATTATTCTCTTAATCCTGTACCTCTCATACCTCCCCTTCTCGAGGTTTTTTTAATGCAAAACTGTCAAGTCATCGTAGATAAGGTAGGTCTTGAAACGTCCACATTTCTGGACCTTGTCACGATCCGAATTTGTAACCTGTGGACTGGCGCCCAAACAAAAAAAAATACAATAAATTCAAATTAATCCATACTCCTTCGGAAAACTATTACTCACACCCACGACCCAGAGCGAATGCCGAGACAAAAGGCTCTGAACAACAAGGAGCCCTTATTTTCCATCAATTTTGGTACGAGTGCACTACTGGCCCGTAACAGATTTCGTGGCGCCCAACGTGGTTTTCTTTTCTTTTTATCATTCCGATCGTGTATGCTCATGTTTTGGTAAGGGGGGGAAACGATATTTCTTTTTACGTTTATAAGTAAACCCTACACTATCAACATTAAGAGTTTTTGTTTTCTCAGGTCCGTTCTTCATTTTGCTTGTTGCTTCATTTTAACTCGGCTGGTTATTGCATTTATTTTCTGGTTAGGATAAAATGGATTCCTGGAACGTTGACGTATCGCGTTTAAATAAGAATGAATTACTATTCGAAATTTCTTCTCGCGGCCAATCCACGACCGATCTAAATATTGGCGAATTACGTAAAATTGCACGTCAGTTAATTGCCTTAGATGCAGATACCTCTTTTAGCACTACTTCGACTACTACTCTTCCTTTTACTGATGAAGAGGTAACGGTAAAGGCTTCTATTACGGAGTTAAAATCTCTTGCGACGACTTTCAATGGCGACCAAAAATCTCCGGCCCTCCGGCGAATTAAATCACTATGGTCTCACGTGTTCCGACGTTGCAAACAAATGACCGCGACTAATGTCGAAGAACAGACTACAAAAACTGCCTTAGCTGTGACGCTCAGAACCATACAACACGACGTAATTTCTACAATTAAAAAGTTCAAACGAGCATCGTTTTATCAGGGCTCAATAAATGCTTCTAGTCCGAAACCCAACAAAACTACAGGACTAGACGACGATGACGATAATGTGGAAGATTTGTCTTCAGATTCTGACCTTGACGAACCAGAACTAACTCCCTCTGCAACTGTTGTTACTGCACCAAGGCTGGTACACGTTTCAAAATGGAACTTGACATTCTCTGAGAAGGCCCTTCCTCACTCAATGACTTTTTAATCCGCGTGGACGAACTTAGTACCGCACATCGGGTCACTCCGTTACATTTATTTCTTTCCACTCCGGAACTGCTTTCAGGCCAAGCACTCCTTGTATATCGCGCTCATAAAGAATCACTAAGGTCTTGGTCCGATGTCGTAAGATTATTAAAATCAGAATTTTTACCGGCCGATTACGATGACCGTTTGCTGGACGAAATAAAAGCAAGAACGATGGGTCCTTCAGACACCATTTCAATGTACGTTGCTATAATGCAAAGCCTTTTTCAGCGGTTGTCAGAACCTCAAACGGAAGCGCATCAACTCAAAATTATTCGAAAAAATCTCACTCCGTTCTACCAAACTGCTCTAGCTCTAGCCGAAATAACATCCATTAGTCAACTAATTATACTAGGGAAACAATTAGAAAAATAAACTTTCTATTGAAAGTTACAAACTACCACCATCCCGCAAGTCTACTAAGTTACTGGAACCAAACTTCCGAATTAGTCATTTCCTCACCCAGTCTTCCAGTACTTCCTTGTGCTGTAAGTTTTTCTGAAAGCTCTGATACCCCTTTGCAAGTTTCTACTGTGCAGAAATTGACCACTACTTCTCCAAAATGTTGGAACTGCAAGCAGACTGGTCACTTGTCTCCTCAGTGCCCTTTACCACAAGTTCTCCACTGTTACGGATGCGGACGTCATGGGTTTCGCCGCGCTACTTGTCCTGATTGCTCTTCTCAGGGAAACCGATCTTAGAGACTACGGTCCGAGACGTTGTCTCTAATCCTTTCCCTCTCTTCTCGGAAACTCCTTTCGACGGTCTCCCTGAAAATCAGAGTCTTCTTCTAAACTTTCTTCTCACTGGTGTACGAGACGATGAGCGTCCCCATCTCTTTGTTGACATTCTTGGCCAAACTTTTAAAGGACTTTTGGACTCAGGTGCATCTCGAACTCTACTAGGAGGTCTTGGATGGAATCGTCTTAGGCAACTATCCTTAACTCTTAAACCTTCACCGATTTCTCAATGCCACTTAGCTAATGGTCACCCGTGCACTATTCTTGGGGTAATCTCCGCACCTATCCGTCTGGAAGGAAAACTTAAGTTACTTGATATCCTAGTAATTCCTGAGGTGACTCAAGAATTAATTCTCGGAGTTGACTTCTGGAAAGTGATGGGATTTGTTCCAGACCTTAGACGAGGCGAGTGGAATTTTTCTGATCGGCCAGTTTCAAGTTCAGCAGTTGGTCTATCTTCGCTGTCTCTTCTTAGCAGTGAACAACAACAGACTTTAGATACATTGACTGACAAGGTTTTGCTCGACAGCCTACTGGACTTGGGTGTACTACGTTGGTTGAACATCGTATTAAAACACACTCAGAACCCATCAAACAGCGCTATTATCCACTGTCTCCGGCACTGCAGCAGGTAGTAAATACTGAACTGGACAAAATGCTTGAACTAGGAGTTGTAGAACCATCCTCCAGCCCTTGGGCGAGTCCTATTGTACTTGTGCGCAAGAAAGATAACACTTACAGGTTCTGCATCGACTACCGAAAATTAAACCATGTCACTGAGAAAGATGCGTTTCCACTTCCGTACATTTCCTCCATACTGGATCGTTTAAGAGACGCACGATACCTTTCTAGTCTTGATATTCGGTCGGCCTATTGGCAAATTCCGATGGAAGAAGCCTCAAAACCAATGACGGCTTTTACAGTTCCGAATAGGGGTCTTTTCCAATTTACCCGAATGCCTTTCGGACTCCACAATTCTCCGGCTACATTTCAAAGACTTATTGAACGGGTTATCGGAGGAGATCTCGAGCCGTACT
This sequence comes from Abscondita cerata, assembly GCA_030710515.1. Lineage (NCBI taxonomy): Eukaryota > Metazoa > Arthropoda > Insecta > Coleoptera > Lampyridae > Abscondita > Abscondita cerata. The sequence continues at coordinate 75,272 of JALBCR010000282.1, forward strand.
GTTTTGCATATCTCGACGATATAGTGATCGTCTCTCCAACGTTCGAGGTTCACATAAGCATCTTAGAAAAAGTTCTGACTCGTTTGTTTGCCGCTGGTCTGACATTAAATCGCGAAAAATGTAAATTTTGTCTACCAGAATTACGGTACTTAGGCTATATAGTAAATAAAAACGGTCTTCTGGTAGACCCAGAAAAGGTCACTGCCATAATCAATATTCCAACTCCAACTAATTTTACCGAGGTTCGTCGTCTTATAGGTATGGCAAGTTGGTATAGACGCTTTATACCCAACTTTGCCACGTTACTTGCTCCTTTGACTGCACTGACGAAAAAAATGCCTCTTTCATATGGACGACTGACTGTCAATCAGCCTTTATTGCGCTCAAAGAATGCCTTATTTCTGCACCGATCCTATCTTGCCCGGATTTTCTCTCGACCATTCACTATTCAGACGGATGCTTCCGATTTTGGTTTAGGAGCAGTCCTAACGCAGGAAGCAACCGAAGGCGAAAAGTGGTAAGTTACATTAGTAAATCTCTTTCCCGAGCTGAGAGAAATTACTCAACGACCGAGAAAGAATGCCTTTGCGTACTGTGGGCGATTGAGAAGTTCCGGCCTTACGTTGAAGGAGCTCACTTTGTTGTAATTACGGATCATCATTCCCTTCTATGGCTAAATCGTCTGCAAAGTCCTTCCGGGCGATTAGCACGATGGTCAGTACGATTGCAGCAATATGATTTTACTATTGTGCATCGGAAAGGAAAGGACCACGTAGTGCCAGATGCACTGTCTCGATCGGTACCTGTCCTCCCTATTGCTAACACAGCTGTCGTCTCTACGCAAGATTTAGTTCTGCCTACTCAAGACAAGTGGTATAACACCACTCTAGAACGCATTTGCGCTTTTCCTAAACGGTTTCCTAAATGGTCTGTTATTGACAATGTGTTGTTCCGACGAGTGAAAAGTAGGCCTCCAGAGTTGTTGGGAAATCCGTCGGATGAATGGAAATTAGTAGTTCCAACCAACCAGCGAACAAAGGTCATCCAAAGCATTCATGATCCTCCTACGGCAGGACACACCGGTGTTTTAAAACCGTTGCGCGTATTCTTCAATTTTACTACTGGCCTAAACTTAGGGAAGACGTTCGTAGGTATATCCGCCGGTGCAATACATGTGCTACGCATAAGGTAGAGCAAGTTGCTTCTCCTGGTCATTTTGCCCCTCGTGCTAAACCAACAGGTCCTTGGCAAATTCTTTCTTGCGACATTGTCGGCCCTCTTCCACGATCTACCAAAGGAAACTCGTATGTACTTGTTGTGACAGACTGCTTTACTAAATTTGCGCTTTTCTTCCCTTTGCGTACTTCAGTGGCTTCGACCATCGTTCGCATTATTGAAGAGCAAGTGTTTCTTATTTTTGGGGTACCTCAATACCTCATTTCTGATAACGGTGTTCAATTCAGAAGCCGCGCGTTTACTAACCTATGCAAGGATTATGGTACTACTATCCTATACACTGCCAGATACCTTCCGCGCGCCAATCCCACAGAAAGGGTCAACCGCGTGTTAAAAACAATGATTGCGGCTTATGTAAACGAAAATCATCGACGTTGGGATCAGCAATTGTCAAAACTCGGTTGCGCAATACGCACAGCCAAACATGAGGTGATCGATTGCACCCCTTTCTTTGCCCTCTTTGGAAGGGAACAAGTTCTTTCTGGTACAACCTATGGTCCTCCTTCTTCTGACCCTGACATTGAGATGCCGATACCTACCCCCAACTTGACTTTATTTTCTTCTATAAAAGACTTTATTCGAAAACGACTTACTAAAGCGTATAATAATATCCAAAGTCGCTATAATCTTCGGCAACGGCAAGTAAAGTATAATACTGGCGACCGAGTGTGGAAACGAAATTTTATTCTTTCCGACGCAAGCAAACATGTGAATGCAAAGCTAAGCCCCAAGTTTACCGGACCATTCACGGTGAAAAGAGTAGTGTCTCCTTGGACATATGATCTAACCGACGATGTAGGTAGTCCTGCAGGTGTATGGCACGCTAAACACCTCAAACGTGTTTTCAACGATGACAACAACCCGGAAAATGAACTGAAAGATAAGGAGGATTGGGAAGTAAACGAGATTTCCTTATTATACCCTCGCCGTAAGGAACGACGCAAAACGTTTGAGGCTATTTCGGAATCTTCGTTGACAACTCTGCCCCAGTTTTGATTATAAGATTGTTGTATTCCTGAGGTAGATAGTAGAGTAGTTTGATGTTACTTTAAATTTTGGTCGACAATCTGGCCATATTATTTATTTCGTCATGGTATTCGTCGTTACTTGACAAGTTAGGCTTGGACATAGTTTCGGGTACTGGCTAGAAAATACTAGTAGACAGTAAGTTGACCTCACTGAGGTTACGACTATTGTCGGATTGGTTTACGTCTACAACGTTTTTGTATTTCCAGTTTCTTTCTATACTTTCTACGTTACTTCGTGGGCAACTGGTAATACTTCGCTTTATACGGATCGAAATTTCTGCTCACCCGCAAACCTAAATCTGACTCGTGATGGCACGTGGAATCCCGACGAAATTGGTTTTAGTTACTTTCTGCTTACTACGCATTTTCTTTTAAATTTTTGAAACGAATTTCTATCGAAGTTTTGTCCTTACTGATCCAATAGGTTTACTACTAACTCGAGAACTTATGCTGCTCACTTGTTCTACTTTGACTTGAACCAGAACTTCTAGAGATACTGGAAGTTGGACTAATGGCAAAGGTTAATATGGTTTAGGTGAATGTGCATTACTTTGGCATCGACATGTATGTCGGATTTACTACCTGACCCCATATTTTGGTACTTCTCCCAATATGGAGATATTTTCGCTTTTAGCGGCTAGTATAGGCCTTTAGTATACTCATTCCATTTCCTGAATTTGGTCTTGATTAAGTTTACAAGTAAAAGTTGGTCAGTTAGATAATCTCGTTCTACCGGATTTGAAACTGAGCTTGATTTGGTTAAACATCAAGCTGCTGTAAAAGTATACTTTCCTTAGGAATAATATTTTCTTTTGTTTAATAAGAAGATTGGTATTGTAAATACTTGGTAGTTCTAATTTGGAAGGTTTATTGTATGTGTGGTCGGTAACATTAACTTAGTTCTAGTTTAGGTTTACGTTTGAGTTTAGGTTGGTTATAGCAAATATCCGCGTTGTTTTCTTTTCTTTTTGGTCCACCTTTCCCTTTTGTGAGAGGGGTTTGTAACGTTTTTTAATAATTAGCGTAATTTTTAATTTGGGCATATATTTTATTACGAACCAATTATTAATTCGAAAATATTTTCTTTTATATTATAATTTTTGCGGTTCAAATTTGTTTACGGCTTATCACCGTAATACTTGCGTGCGTTATAGTGATAGCGACGATATTTTGAGCTATTGTCCGTTGAATGTAAATAATTTTACTTTTCGAAATGGTATTTGTCGTATTGAGTTGCATTAAAGTACGTGAGGTTAAATGATTGCTTTGCATTATAATCTTTTAGTTTAAAAATTACGTTAACTATTTAAAGACAATGATCTTGGGGTTATGATGTAAATATTTCTTCTAATTGGATTTTAATTACCAATTAATCCAAAGTGTGTGTGACTCGTTGTAAAATTTATATCTACGAAGCTGTGCGTCGTCATCTTCCTGGAGTTACTTGACTGGTTCTAATTTTTCTTAGACGTCGTTCAGGTAAATTTCAAATAGAAATATTTAGCTCGCAATTAGACGGCAAAGTTCTAATGTTTATTTCTAATTAGCTTCACTGTTCTAATCTTCGTTCTCGGCTGTTTAAATGACTACTTATCGCTTCATATCCTGGTTTTCCACCTAAACATATAAGTCGAATCTGCTCAATGAAACATCTTGCTTCGATTCAACTGGCGCTACTGGTCTCCTAGGACGTTCTCTTACTTTTTGGGCAAGATCTTCTTTGAAGCTGGTGGCTACGTGGAAGATACCAGAATACATGTGTGGGGTAAAGTACGAACTTTAGTATTTTAATTTCAACAACTACGAGTCGGAACGTCTAATGCGCGTACTTGTTACAAATGCCGCATGTCTTTTTCAGTAGATTTAACTAGTTTTAAGTTCTCCTGTAAGGCCTCTTCTGGGTCAAAATATAGCATTGTGAGGCGGACAACCAAAGGTATTCAGATAATCAATCTTTTTCTTTTTTTAATACAATTACGTTATCCTTTGGATGCACGCTAACGCAAAGCATATTCGACAATTATTTTCTTTTTTTCGGGGTTCTAGGTTAAGCGTTTATGTTAATTCTCTTAATTTGTTTTTTTGCGCTTTTACACAATACGCTGGTCGCATAAAACGCTTATTAGGTATACGCTTTGACGTGAGACTACGGCTAGTCGCGACTAATTTATTTTCTCACATGCGTACACGCTGGTCTTCACGCAGCTGTTGATAAGGCTGTTTTCTCAACATATGTTCTAATAATTCCGCGTTCTCTCCTCTTCCGTCACGAATAAACTTGTACATATGAATTATTCTCTTAATCCTGTACCTCTCATACCTCCCCTTCTCGAGGTTTTTTAATGCAAAACTGTCAAGTCATCGTAGATAAGGTAGGTCTTGAAACGTCCACATTTCTGGACCTTGTCACGATCCGAATTTGTAACCTGTGGACTGGCGCCCAAACAAAAAAATACAATAAATTCAAATTAATCCATACTCCTTCGGAAAACTATTACTCACACCCACGACCCAGAGCGAATGCCGAGACAAAAGGCTCTGAACAACAAGGAGCCCTTATTTTCCATCAATTTTGGTACGAGTGCACTACTGGCCCGTAACAAGACCATGCCGTGATTTAAACATTGCTGAAAATTTCTGTAATGAATTATATAGTGTGATTTATTATGTAATGTGGCTAGCAATTTTTTTGTTTACAATTTGGCGGAGATTTATATTCAGGGCAAAAGGGCAAATAATTATGTAAGTTGTGTATTTTTTCAGGGTAATCCAGGTCCACTTCCAAAATATAACCTATGGATGAGTCGGAATAGATATTAAACAGGTCAAAATTAATGATTTCGTTGTTATTTAACTAATTGAAATTGCCTGTAGGCAAGTAGATAAACATTCCCGTAGAATACAAATTATTGAAATCGTAGTACATCAAGTACGCATAGGGAATTGTTGGGTTATAATTGTTTAAATATTTATTATTGGCTTTACTATGCCGCACGGAACATTGAGAAAGTCCTCCTCTTATACCTCTCTCTATAAACATTAAAATATCTATATCTGACAGCAATTCTAATTCGATTTTAATGTGCTTTAGCATGGCGTCCCAAGCATATGCAGGAAGACTAATATAATATGCAGGATCAATCGCGTATGTTGAAATACATCGATGTCTAAAATTTTGAAACACATCCGCCAGCAAAATAACATCGCATTTTAAATATAATTCTCCATAATTACCTAAATTTTTTAAATTGAATGTTTTTCATACTGTTTCCGCGTGTTTATAATCAGAATCTGAAATGTTTGTGTTTGTTAACTTATCAAAAAAATCTTTACTAGGCAACGCGACAATATCCGTGAATTTTTCATAATAATCTAAATAACTTTCACACAAATCTGAAAATTGCGTTTTTGAAATACAAAGCTGGTTTATATCTAAATATAAAGCCAATTTTTCTAAAGAACTATCCAAAAATGTAAATGAGTCGATAAATCTAAATTTCATGTTGTTTGCAAATGTTGCTTAAAATCCGATATATTTCTCTTTAGTTAAGGGCACAACGTAAATACTCTTGCATTTTTTAATTAGTCTCCTGATAGATATATGACCGTCGTAATTCGTTAAAGAGTGAAAAACTACTGATATTACTTTTTTATCTTGTAATATAGATACAACTTTGATGCGCGGCAAATCTGAAGGATCTATTAATATGTTCGTTGTCGTAAACTTTGATATCGTTAAATCTAAATGTTTTTCCGCATATTCCGCTGTTTGTTGCACGTTCAAATTCTAATTTTTCGCCTCTGTTAGTGGCGACATGGGTACCACTTTGTCGAAATATTTTTAGAAAATTAGTTTGATATTTAAATTAATTCGTCTATAAAACACTCATCGCAATCTAACCCCTGTACTGCCTGTAGTAGGACACGCTGCTATCGAAAGCACAATGCAAATAATAACCTACACTAAAGAGTTGATGATATTGAAACTTAATGACATTTGATTAGCGTAATTTTTAAATATCCTATTTTTTGCATGATAACTTTACATTTGTTTAAATTTGTACATTCTAATTTATGTTTTTCCAAACGCTCAGAGCTAGAGAAATAATTTAAACAGCGCTCGCATAAATAAATCGCGTGCTGATGCTTTGTAACTTGTGACCTCACAAGTCGCGATAAATGTTTGATTAGACAGAAATGGAATTTAATACTGGACTTACAGTTATTATTAGAATCGACTTTATCTCGGGTCGTGATGAGATCTGGCTCGGTGTCGCGGCTGCATGCGTCACCATCTAAGCCGCTGGTACCAGAATCTTGATCGTCCCCGTTTTCACCACAGCTCTCGTCATCCTCGTCCCTGCCGTCGTCTTCTACCTCGTAGCGGTCTTGTACCATCAGCAGGTTGACGTGGTTAGACTTCACGTTTGATGTAAGATATGTGGGCACCGTGACAAACTTTCCGTTCTTCTTATTTTGGAGCATGTACACATTGATTGAAATATTTTTATTTTAGCGCTCAAATTTTGGGATTTGAACCAACGACATGGGTTGCTTGATGCCCTCCAAGTTTAATTTTTCACTATAATGAGAATACGATGTAACACAATGGGCGTTTATTCCATTGTGCGGTAACCAAAGAGCTGCGATAATGGACCAAAAGAAGCAGACATTGTCCTTGTTTTGAATGTTAATTACGGCGCGTTTGAGTGCGATTTCACGAGGCAGGGGCAAATAAGAGGAAGCGTGTAGAATGTCTCCACATTTATTGATATTGACGCCCAAGGATACGATACGACAAAGTGCCACCCTGAATCCTTTTAGTCAAAATTTTTCATCTTTTTCATCAGAGATTGTACGTCATTTTCAGCAAACCACGCAGCAAACTCGCTCTCCTGAATTTTCCGACAACGGCGCAAATATCACTAATTAGATATTCTTTATGTAGCTCGAGGTCTTTAATTAGGCCTCTACTAGCGTTATCGCACTGACCCACTTTGTTAAGTTCTGCGAAGTCGATTGAAGAAGTCATTGTTTTAACAAGTCACACATATATGAGTCTTAACCCTTTAGAATGCTTTGATATACTGTAACCCCTCCCTAAAAACCCTGCATTTTTTTTGGCTTTTCTCACGGGTTGTATAATTTATACCGTCTGGCTTTTAATTAATCCCTTCGATATAAAACTAGAATGTAGCTTCATAAAACGACCCAAAACAATAAAAAACATTTTTTTGACTTTCCGATCGTTGTACGCACAATTTTACAACGTTGAATATTTTCTATTTAAATCCTTTCATAATAAATTAGATAGATAATCGCCGCAATCAATAAATATTGTTTTTATTACCATGATAAATATGCGTGGTTGTTTTTGTTTTAAGAGATTAAATAGCTTGATAATGACGAAATCAAATATATTTTTGTTTAAATTTTATTGCACCTAATTAAAAATAATTTTTCTCGCTGGTGCCGCTGATGACACAAACTAATATTGTTGCAATTAGCTACAATGAAATACAAAAATTGATTAGCTCCTCAACTTAAACATGCAAAGTTATTTCGGTGATAATAATTAAACATTCAATTTATGTTGACGACTTACGATATAATTTCACGTATCGAGACCACCCATTAGAAGGTATTTCAAGCCTGACGCCAGACTGTCGTGCTCAAAACCATTTACCGAAATTCCAACGATGCCCTTATCTATCTAATTTATTACCGATGCAGTTGGATATTGGCTGCTCAACTTTTTCTAAAAAATTATTGCCCTCTTCCATTGTAGATTGTTTGAGAAAGTTGTACGTAAAACACGGCACGCTGTTTGTAAATAAATGGGCGCCGTGTTTAATTGCTTGGGCCAGAATTTCTAAGGGATTCACACGGCCAAAAAATATTTCGAGTCTCGACAATGTGGCTACATGACCAGCATAATTTATTACCGCACTTGCCCTATGCATCTTGCCTTAAACCACGTTAATTTAAAAAAATGTATGTTAATTTAATCAAAATTTGTTTTATAAGATTTGTTTTATAAAATATAATTCAAATGACGCTCGCTACAAAGCATCGTCAATAAGCTAAAATTTGGAGCAATTTATATAAAGACGACATTATTGCTATTTTATGCAAAATTTACATAATATGGGTTTTGCAATTCCACCTTTAATATACTATTAATACTATAAAATTTAGCGTTAAGAGTAAATACAGACTGTTATTGTAAAATTTTAGCAGTTTTATTTGCCGAATACGTATTATCTTTATTTGGTGATTTAATTACCAAAATAATGATAAAGTAGCGAAGAATTTAGAAATCAAACAAGCTACAGAAGGCTTAAAATTAACTATTGGCCTAATTGGGTAATTGCTTATGTGTTTTATGTAAAACATGTAATTCTGAAATTTTTGCGACTATTTTATGCAAAATTTACATAATATGGGATTTGCAATTCCACCAATATGCTATATTTGAATTTTACGCAAAACATGTAATTATGGAAATTTTGTGTTTGATATTTTAACAGAAGAAATTTTGAAGATTAAAGCGGAATCTGTGGAATTCAATAAATAGCTTTATTCTGAAGCAGCGCACAGTGTCCGCTGTTTGCTTCTTATAATAAAGTTATTAGGATTAATTTTATTTTTAATTGTTTTAGAACATTCTGGTTTATCGCGACTTTCTTTAAAAGTTTTACTTCTGGAGGTATATATTAGTACAAATTATCATATATTTAATCGTCTAGTTAAATCGATTTCAATTAACTTTTTTTCTTATGTTTTTTATTTTTTCTAAGACAGAGATCCCTCTTGCTTGTTTCTTTTTCGCAATGCCCTATGAACACAATTCTGTTGACCGTCAGGGTGTATTCTTTTTTCACGTTAACCAATAAAATCGGTTTTGGCCAAAAAAAATTAGGGTCGAGGGTTTGTCTGAATCGCATCTCATATTGCGTCTCTTTTGGGTTGCTTATAAAAGCGAAAATTTTTACGTTTTGAGCCAAAAAAAAAATGCCGCGACATCGAGAATTAACGACAACCCTGATGTCGGTGTGTGTGGTTGATGGGTCCCACACCGTGCCTCCGGGGATGATGGACGAACATCTCCGGAGGGTGCACCCCCGGGAGTTTGAGCGGCGCGACCAAGCCCGCTTGGGAGTTGTATGTATTTTTTTTTCATTAAACCATACTGATTATATAAAATTCATTGCTTTAAATATGTGAATTTTCATTGAAGGTTTTTTGATAATAATTTTATAAATAGCCCGTTGCTCCAAGTTCCCAACGCCCACGGACGACTCGCGAGAGGGTTTGTGCAAGGCTCGCCACTCGTACTTCTGGGGGTGGAGCAGCATCGCCGCCACCACCACCACCGCCATCCCCGGAGGATGCACCCATCGACACCACCACGCACGCCGGCGTACAAATAATTTATATATTTATAAATTAAAATTTTTTAAAATAAATTAGAGCTAAACGTTTTATGATTTATTTCAATCAACTGCCTAATTTACAGGTGTTTATAGGTGAGTCGATAAAAACAAGTGTTTTCAGATTTTCGCGCTTTCGGTAATAAAATAAGTGGTTTCTATTTTAAACTAATAAGAGCTTAATTGTGTTTGTTATTAATATTCCAACAAGCGCTGATTTAAAAAAACAGTGCACATAGGTTCCAACCTGTTCGGTATTCTCTCTATGTCTGCTTAATAATCCACACGCACGGCGGCGGAAGGCGGCATCAACGACACGTAATTATAGCCGGCCATTTTGCATATCATTATCAAATATATCGCAATTCTAATCAAAATCACCGCCTTAACGACGTTCCACCGCCTCGAGAGGCGGCGAATTATCTAATCATCGCACTCTTATCAAATGTACTAAGCATGCAGATACAGCATATACACCCTGCAAATACACTTCGCACATGCAAGTACACGCCGTGTACTTAGTGCAATTGCATGTACAGAGAGTAATTACATTGCGTATGAAACTTTGCCGGTGAATCGCCTTACTCTATCTACTAGTAGCTAACATGATATCGTCGATTAATTTAAGAGTTGCCGTAGTACTACTGTGGTTAGAGCGAAAGCCCGATTGTGAAGCAGGAAGAATGTTAAAGCCCGTTACGTATTTCATTAATTGAATGGTAATGATTTTCTCGAGCACTTTAGAAAGGGAGCATAATATACTTATTGGTCTGAGCTCATTAATTGTAGTAGGATCCTGGCATTTAGGCAGAGGTTTGACAATAGCATGTTTCCAACAGTCAGGGAATGTATTTGATTCTAAACAGCAATTGATAATATGTGTAACATAAGAGATTATGATGGGAGAACATAATTGTAACATTGAGGAATTAATCAGATCAGTACCTGTAGGATTAGTTTTTATTGAAATCAGAATTTTAGCTACGTCTTCACAGTCAACAGTTTTGAAACTAAAATTTTGTTTCATGGTAGGTGTACTGAAAGGTATTGGCAATGTAACAAAGTTAGAAACTATGGGAATATTGTTTACAAAAATTATTAATTTCATTCGGGTTCGAAAGCTCATCCGGTAATTTGAGTTTAGCATTTTCGCTATTTAAGCCTAAGTTCCTTATTTTATTCCAGGCTGACTCTTATCAATACCGCGAAAACAAGTGTTAAAGTAAACCTTCTTTTCAGTTCTAATAACAGTAGTAGTAGTAAAATTCCTAAATTGTTTATAGTAATTCCAGTGCTTTTCACATTTAGTTTCACGAAACTTGGCTTTAGCTTTATCTCTTAAGTTCATAAGTAATTTAGTGTTGTCAGTTAGCCAAGGAACTGGATTTTTGTAAACCTATGTACCGTTAAAGGGGCATGCTTGTCGAATATATTTATAAGTTGACGATTAAAAAATAATAACTTTTCTGTTACATCAGGAATTTGAAAGACTTGTTGAAAGGTAATTCTTTGCAGATCCAACATAAAGTCGATCATATCAATTCTATTTAAGTTCCGATAAGTTTTAACATAAGCTTCAACTTTAGGTTTCTCATACTGAACGCAACAATAAATTAAGTCATGGTCAGCAATATCACACTAAATAACTCCGCTACTGGATATGAATGAATCATCCGACACCAGAATTAGATCAATTAGCGAGGTTGATCTGCTTGTAACACGAGTAGGCTCTGTTATAAGTTGTGTGAGGCCTCAATAAATTCACGAAAATCAATAGTAGTTGAGCTTTCGTCATTAAGGACGTCTATATTGAAGTCACCTAAACATAAACATTTATCCGAGTATTGTAACCAGTGACTGAATGCAGATTCAAATTCTTCAAAAAAAGGTGTATGGTAAATTTGTGGTGCTTTGTATACAGATACAGCAACTATTGATTGTTTGCGCACCTGAACTGATATCCATACCTGTTCAATAATATTATTATTTATTATTAGTGTTTGAAATTTAAGGTTTTCTTTAACATATATTGCCACACCACCTCCACGACTATCTCTATCACATCGGATTAGTTTAAATCCACAAAGCTTAATGCTAGAGTCAGGAATTTGTTTTGTTAACCATGTCTCTGAGACAGTTAAAATATCGGTATTGTTTTGATTTAAAAAAATTAGAGTGAATTAATTTTATGTAAAAGAGATCTTACATTAATATGAGCAATTTTAATCATATTTTTCCACTATTACGTTAACAAGAAAGAAAAAAATAAACAAATGTAACTACTATAACCTACTTTTCCTTTAATTAAATCGCTAACTTTATAGCATAGTATGTGACTGATTCAAAGTTAGCTCCGGTTTTGGCCATAATAATAATAACAACATCCTTAACAATATCATGTTTCCAAACATTAAGTTGTAAGAACAAAAAAAACAAAATACTTATTCACAAGATTGCAATTGAATATGAATTTGCATTTCTAATATGCAAGAGGAATAAAGTTTATTCAAAGAAGAAGGAACACAGTGTGTGTAACATTATCATTTTAAGGCCTAATTTTTTCATCTTCAGTTATCTTTATCAGTCGGTTAACTACTATGGAAACACAGCATTGAGCCAACAAATTTTTAAAGTCGCGTTTCTAAGATGATTAACCGACATATAAAATTAACTGGAGATGAAAAAAATCAGGCCTAAATCGAAAATCGAAAAGAAAAAGTTTATTGAAGATACCAGACTACAAACACAAGTTTTCTTTCGTTCACTATTTTCATACATTGTCATTATTTTCATTAATGACATCAAATTTAATCATTTAATTACGCAGTACCATTAGTGTGAAATTCTAACAACGTAAGCAATGTAATTTGATTTTATTTGAAATAGGTCCCTTTTAAGTCTGTGTCGTTCCAATGCTCCAGACATCGCTTATTAGATTTTACGTCTTACACGCACAAATCTTTGTTTAATTAATTTATCACCAACTTCAGCAACCCGTACCTTGTATGTAACTTATAATCTACAACTGATGTTTGTTTGCGATCGGACTCGAAAAAAAAGTACAGGATTTAACGCCACTCGAAAAAAGTTTCATAATCAATTACACTGTACTCCTAAAAAGGATTTTTAGAACTTAAATTATGCAAACGGTGTTCATTTTTATTATAATGCAAAATAAAAGTAGTATTTTACAAATAACATTGCCTCTGAGATCCAACTTTGTGATTCCTGCTTAAAACATAGAATATAATTTACGTAATGTCAAAAGTACATCAGATAGTCTTGATGTAAATCTCAGATGGGATTTGGAAGCAAAAAGAACAAAAAATGTTCGAAAATAAAAAGTAATTCTAAACACATCAGACTTGAAAAAAATAAAAAAATGTGCGATCAATCCCTTCAGGTTATACGGAATTAAAAAGATTTTGTTTTGTTTTATTTTGAAAGTTATTTTCATTACCTAATTTTAAATCACAAAATTATTTCTTTTTATTTGAAATTTATTGTTCGTGTAACAAAAAACGTTTGTTTACGCATTGCAGTAAAAACTAAACTGCGAATATGCAATTACCTTGTTTAGTTGGGTTTTTGTTTATTAACATTATTCCAGGTTTAATTAAATATTTCTGGTCAGGCCAACAAAGGTTACTGAACAGTTGCCCGTATTTGTTATAATTTTACACAAACGAAAACTTATGTTGAATCTGATCTATATGACACAGAAATGTGGAGGTTAGGCTTGGTAAGATAGAAAAGAAGTAGTCTGACGCATGAAAAGAAGAGAAGAGAAAACCTAGAAAAAAAAAGAGAGTGGAAGGAAGAGGTGAGGAGTAGAAAAGGGGAATATACAGAAAAAAGAGATAGAAGAAACGATGAAGAAAGTAAAGATAGAATGAAGGGATAGAAAACAGAGGGAAACATGGAACTACACTGATGTAAACACGAGAGAAGTAATAAGAGGGGTGTTTAGTACAATTTGAATATCTGGAAGTGTAGAGAGAGAATAAAAATGTCCGATATGTTAGGTCAAGCGCGCCACGCGTTTAAAAAGCGCTGCGCCATAATGTCTCACTGCAATATTTTACCGACCAGTTTTAAAGCGACAAAGTCTGTAACAAGTTACAAATTATTTGTGGCATGGTAGTTTGTCGTTCTTTGTAACATATTAGAACAGCTTTGAGTCTACATACTTTGTAGTACAGACATTTTGTCTCTACGGTGACTTTGCCGCTAAGTGAGCGCAATACAATTTACGTACAATATTGCAGTGCGACATTATACCGCAACGTTTTTCTGATTTAAATTTCTCGTATGTGTAACGATTACATTTTATTTTATTTCATGATACAAAGTCATCAAAAGGTGGCCTCAATTTTGAATTATAATAGATAAGGCTGTAGTACAAATAATTTAATTATTTTTATACATAAAGATAGAGAAAATTATAAAGTTTTGATTACATATTTAGTAGATTTTGATGGCACTACAGACATCCAACCGATATTTCCCCTCCGTTCAGGTTCTCTGAAGCATAACAGAAGTCACAGTTGCTATCGCATCAACGATTCGTTTTCTGAGTCACAGACACTGGACATTTTGAGCGTAATAGTATATTATACACCAAGGTTGTGAAGCCTGTCATTATTGTCTTAGCACCAGTGCGTAGGCAATAATGGACTTCACAACCATGGTGTATATACTATTTTTTCTACTACTAGCCAAATTTAAGCCAAAAACAAAAATAAACATTTTTCTTGTAAAAATCAAGTAGCACAGGAATGCAAATAAATCAAAAAGCATTAAAAGCTACATTCGTTGATAAACCAACTGCAACTGATTCACTAAACACTTGTGTGACATATTTCACCTTCATTTTCTGAAAATTATTCGGAGTGATATGTAAATTAGTTGATTTAGGAGCCAATCGCAGCGGTTTAGATTTGTCTGACATGTAGAAATTTTAATGTCTTTCCAAGATGCTTTTTGTTATTAAAGATTATATCGTATTTAATCAAGTTATTTTGCACCGACTTCAATAAATAGGAGACATCGTAGAAATAATAGATTTTCTTATCGTTTACGAGAAGGTTTGGTTTTTCAGGTGATACATATATTCTTTTAATTAGGCTTAGAACAATTTTACTACTGCCCTAACATTCGCACCGCATTGTAATTGTAGCTTTTCTATGCAGTCTAATACTATCGACTTCAATTTGTCACCTTTACATATCGTATTTGTAAAGATGTAGCACAAGGGTTGTTTAACTTTTATATATATAACTCTAACCATGATCACGTAGCAGCTTGAGCTGGCAAAAATTTAAAACCTACTTTAAAATTAACATTTTGGGGCTCGTAAAATATAATTTTAGTGAAAATTGTTTGTATTCCTCTATTTATCTCTGTTTCTTAGTGGTTTATTTTAAGTCCACTTCGGCTGTCACAATTTGTGCTCTGCTTTCGGGAAGTAATCGTTGGGAGATGTTAACTTCAATTGAAGTGCTTTCTTTTTACGTTGCAATTTAAGAATGTTCCTCCGTAATTTTCTTTACCTAAGAGTATTTCAGCTGCAAGCTTGAGTAGTTTTAGTATAGCTAGAGATGTTAACGGGCATTTATTGCTTCGCCAATATACCTTACATCATTTGAATATTGGGTTTCAGAAATTGACACTTGTAATTCATTTAGGAATGGCAAGTGTTCATCACATACTCGTTAAGTTTTTAGAGTCGAGATTTTTATGCAACAGATCGGACCTTCCAGATTCTGTTAACCATTCAAAATACCTACAACAAAATGTTTGTAATTTACTTAAAATTCTTGATGTAACTTAACTCGCCTGGTTAAATCTCCTTTGGGAGAAATAAATTCAGGTTATGTATTTGCGGTTATGGGATGGGGCGCGAATTTTAAACTAATGGCATTTTTATTCAAATAATTTTATCGTGTTAGGTAATTTTAAGCAGCAAATAAGTTAAAGATAATCACCTGGATATACAAAATTATGTTTCACTCGTTTTGTTAAACAACTATTCTTAGATTCTCAAAAAATTTGAAATTGTCTATTATTAACCTAGGTCAACAATAGAAAAATTATTAACCACTAATGAGAAATTCAACTTCTCAGTTGGCTAGGATTTTTACCACAGCCTGAAGTGTTACAAATCAAAATTAAAGCCACCTTTTTCAATGACCCTGTATTACAGTTTATTTATATAACAGTAATAATATTTATATTTTTATATGTATATGTTACTTTAAAAACAACAAATTTTGTCAAGCAGGAACAGTCAGGAAGAGTATCACAAACCCTAGCGTGCTCCCACGCTGAATAGTCAAAGAAAGTCTCTGGTGAAGAAAATTCTTAGCTTTTACATTGCCAGATTCAAAGCCGATAAGTTTCATAAATTTGTTGGTTTTGTGACACCAAGGTCTGAGAGTTGTGTCTTCAAACTCTTTAAAAAGGTTTTTAAATATTTGTTTTTGCAGGCTATTCGGCAGCTGCTCCAGATTTCAATATAGTATGAGGTAGATACGTGGTTGCAAGTGTATCCACGCAAGTCACGTCCTACACAATTTAGACCACGCAGTTAAATTTGAGCCATTAGGTCTTTTTCCATCGTCACGTGAAATGTTCTTGGGTCTGAAATATGCAGATGACAATGCCTTTTGAATAATAAAATTAAGTTCACCATGTCTAGGATTCTTCCTTTGCTTTTATTGCAGCTAAGTCCATGAATTCCTTTTTCACTTACAACTAGTGTGACAACTACAAAGATGTGTTTCAAAGAGATCGCATCCAAGGCAAAGTCCAATACATGTTTGGAAATCTTGATTATCTAGGGCAAGTGCCTATGTTCTTAGAAGGAAATGCGTGTAACTAAGCTCCTGATTCTGATTCTTGGAGGGCAGTAAATCGAGGTAAGTCTGTTTCTTGGGTAAGGATAATTTAGTTTTCGATGATTTTATTTACGTTATTACATCTCGACTATTCTGAGTTGGTAAATTATGTGAAAGAAGGGGATTAACCGATAGCCGGGTTTCTGTTCAGTAGTTGAACTAGAGTCTTAACGTCCAAGTAGGGAGTAAGAAAGACATAAGACTATTGGCACGTAGGCAAAGCTAAGAAATGTTGGAAGACAAACATCAGAAACTCTTTGGATACTTAAACCACTGTTGGAAATGGGAGAGTTCTTGAAACCACTGTGTATCGTTAAGGTTAATATTTACAAAAGCTTCTAAACTTCACCGAAGACATAAATCAATTTCAAAAAGTAAAGATGAAAAATTCCATAGAGCACAAGTGCGAATATAATAGTTTATTTTTGGGATAAAAAAGTAGTTCTTTATTAAAAAAGTAAGCTATGTGAAGATTAATTTGATCGATTCTGGAAATGATTAGATTCAGTCGGTTTGCATTTTAGAAGTAAAATGATTTTCAATTTTAAACAAACCTAGAGCGGCTAATAATTGAAAGTCTTCCCTGAGCATTTTTTTCAATCTGACAAACAATTGACGAGTTATTAGTTTTAGGGCAAAAGAAATTTCACACTTGTTAGGATTAACTTTTAGAACAAATTCAGCAGCTAAATCTACGACTTTGTGAAAGTCGGTAAAGACAATTTCTGGATCATTGGCAAGTGATGCATTTATTTATTTATTTATTAATCAAGAGTTAATGCTCAAAATGACAATGGACCGCAAGGATCGCCTTTGTTGTACGTACACCTACTTCAGGTAATATAATTTTCCCACCGAAAAAAGATAAGAAAGGGATTGATAATCCTGATAACGAAACGGATACAGTAGTGGGAAATTTTGCTAGATTTCTAAAAGCATATTTTCTCTGTCGATACAATTAGAAGCATTTGCAAAATTGATTTTGAGAACAATTTTATCACTATTTTCTGAAATAAGTGCAAATTGTGTGAGTAGCGATTTTGGCACATCTTTAGTTGCTACCCGAGTTGATAA
This sequence comes from Abscondita cerata, assembly GCA_030710515.1. Lineage (NCBI taxonomy): Eukaryota > Metazoa > Arthropoda > Insecta > Coleoptera > Lampyridae > Abscondita > Abscondita cerata. The sequence continues at coordinate 92,942 of JALBCR010000282.1, forward strand.
GCAGCTAAATAGGCGTTAATTTCAAAATTTTGTTTAAAACAGTAAATACGAGCCGAGCATAACCTACGGCAATAGGTCTTACTCCTCTATTCTTCTTTGAAAGGACACAGAGCGTCGCTCCAAAGAAATGGAAAGAATATCTTCGTTAATTTTACTAGCAAGAATAAAGTTGAAGAGATTTTTATTGCAAAATTGCTCAAATGCTGGCCACTCCAGCAAAGTAGAAAGTCATATTGATTAATAAATCTCAATTATTTGAGGGTGACTCCGGGAATGAAAGAGGTCGAGACGGTGAAAAATGTTTCGATTTTAATAGTGCATTGTGTTGTCTTAAAAGCACTGAGTTTTATCTTCAGAGCATAAAATTTTACTGCTCCTTTAATATCAAAGTCCCTCACTTATGCTTCAACCTTTTTCGTTAAGGTTCCTGAAAAAGGTTTAATTGTAGATAAGGATGACACACAGAAGTTAGCAATATTGTAATTTATTTTTGATCTTAAATTTATGACTACAGGGCTGTTTAGATTAAAACAATCGAGTTTGAGTTAATGCAATTGAAAATAACTGATGATAACTTTTCAGCTGATGGATAACATGCACCTTTTGGGATTCTTCTTAGTGTGTGAATATTTCTATGAAGTGTTTGTTAACCCTTAAATTCGGAGGTGCGATGTTAAGAGTTGGAAGTTCTTTAATGAGTAGTTACTTAAAACAAGCAATTTTGCGATGATAAGTCCAGTTCTTTCCGGCATACTTTAAATCAAAGCCATAGTGTCTCATTTTAATATCAATATAAGTGCACGGCTATAATTTTAATGGATTTACTATAAAAAAACATCTGTCAAACTACTTGTCTTCTAATTATTTGAGATTTGGTTTTTAAAATAGGCACCTTCATCACTATATTAAGTTTAAGAGTACGGACGATCGACGTCTTCAGTTTTACACCATTTATTTCAAATTTTTTACAAAAAATATTATATTTTATTAGCAGCTCTTCATCTTCACTTGCATCCTTACTATCCGCTGATTGTTCTGAGGCACTATAATGCATCGGAAGTTTTCACAATACTCCTCCGGAATATTGTCAATATCACTTGCATCACTATTGCTTCATGATACCACTTTAATAATGTTTTCTCATAATCTGCATTATCAATCCGAATTTGTTTTGTTTGTTTGTTTTGAAAATATTTGCGGAGATTCTAGGAAAATATTGAAGAGAGAAGTAGAAAAACAGTGAATAAGAGAGAAGAGGTTGGAGACAAAATGAGGCAAGGTTCTCGTATTGTTAAAGCGGCGTTTAATAACGTTGATAGAAGAAAGTTATGGGAGGTGTTAAGAGATAGAAAGGTAGAAGCGAACCTGCTGATGGCAATAGAGGAGATATACTATAAAGAGACAAGGTGAAAGAAAAAAGTCGCATCCACCCTAAAAAGAACGGTTGAAAAGCTAAATGCACTTTGTAAAATATGGAGTGAATACATGTAAAAAAGAAAACCAACAAATTGAGGATATGATATAAAAAAAAAATCAAGGAGCCTAGGTTTAATAATAGGAAGGTAGGAAATACAATTAGTGTAGAGAAGTAATAGAAAAAGAGTGGAAAAGTGAAGCGGAACTTGAGGTAATAGGTCGTATCTCCATTTTCAGATGCAAGCATTTAAAAACAAATTTTTTAGGCAACTCTAAAGTGAAAACATCAAGGAAATTTTGATCAACTTATGTTCTCTTTATGTTGAGCTTTATTACACCAAAACTAACTAGGAATCAACAGACAGTTCCAATTAGTTCTATAAAAATAATTTAGTTACGACTTTCTTGCTTAGCATATAACAAAATGTGTTGCACATTCCAAACATTCAAAGATACTTTCTTATTGTTATATTTTGTATTTAGTTATTGTAAGTAAAAATAATTATTAAGCGGATGTTTGTGCATTTAAAATAATCTCCCAACAAAGCAAATGGATAAACAATAGTCAGGTCTTAAATGAACGTCATAATCCGTTTCCTTTAAGAAACCGTTATCTCATTTTTGGATATTATGGTAGTAATTGTAAGAACTCCAAGGTGTAAACATCGCAATAAATACTTTGAAATATTCAACTTCGTGTTACTATTTTATCTTTTATAAGAGATAATATTTGTGGAGTAGGATACGCTTTCATGGACTTAAGATTACTCTGTAAACAAGTTCAAACCGCAACAAAATGGGAAGGTTAATAACAAAAAAAAAAAGAATTAGTTTGAGTTGATAAAAAGAACTATCAATTGTTATGTTTGGAATGTGTTGTGTAGATGCTAAAATGGAGTCGATAAAAACAGCTCTCAGTTTTGATGTAGGTATGGAACAATAGCAGAAAAGATTAAGTAGTTGGATGGTGAGAGATGAATAAAATTTAGAAAGCTTTTAAAAACAATAAAAACTGAGCTAGAGAACTGAGCGAATGGAATTCACCATGGAACCTGTCATGTGTTCGATATACTTTTTTTGTTGATGTTGGTAGTTTGTAGCCTGATTGTTAACAAAAAACTGTAGTTAAAACAACAGTAATAAAGTTTCACTGTACAATTCATATGACACTCCTCAAATTGAAAAACTTAACTCTCACCAGTGATGACACAAAATAGTTATTATTCAGAGGATACATTAAGAGATAACCGAATGCGCTTTTACATCAAATTTTCCTAGCGAAATCTAGAGACATTTATTCTTTAGTTGTAATGTAAGAACGGTTTTATCGTTCCATTTTAATTAAGTTGTTGTATTATTTTTATATGAAAGGATTTCGTAAGTGCACTGCATAAATATAAAATCCTAATAAAGACAGCTTAATGTAGGTGGCTGTTAAGTTTACTTTCATTATAAGGGTTTTTGCTCTACTCATATTATTTTATGATGTTACATGTTTGGTCTGAATACTTTCTTTAGATAAAATGGGAAGTGATTCATTTAAGACGCTTATTCAGATGGCGTTGATACTTGTAAGTATTTTTGTCATCAAATTTCATTTTCTCTAAAATCGTACGTTGGTGTTGGTGCTTTAAACTAAATTTACATTTTGTTAATTAATTTTAATTTGTAAAAAGTTTAATTAATGTCAAAATTGAAAAGAGTTTTTTAATTACATTCTTAAAAACTTTTTCTGAAAGAAATTTTAAAGAATTATTCAATGAAATAATAAAATTAAAAATTGAAAACGAATATATTCTATAATGTCTGTCGGGGACATTTAACAGTAATTAAAAATGCTTTAACAGTATTTTTTAATTCTGTTTATCAACTCTTGCCAGATATTCATTTTTGGTATGGAAGGAATAAATTAAAAATGCTATGCATCCAACTCACCTTATTTTATTTTTATTTTTTAATTTTCCGCCTTACAAATGTTTTGATTTTAATTGTATTTGTTTGTTGTCTTTACGCCGCTTTCATTCCTAGTTCGAGTGAAGCTCTGCAATAATACTGCAACCCCACGATTGAGACCGTAAGACAATTATATCTAATATATCTGAATTCAAAAATAATCACTTTCGCTAACAAAAACTCCTTAAATTGTGTGATTAGTTTTAGAAGTGTTACCGGCGATCGTTCGCACTTTGCAACTATTGCTGTTGAAGCGTAAATTAATATATGGTAGTTGTATAATAAGAAACCGACGCCAGACTAATTTATCCATCAGTACTGACCGTCACACCTTTATAATTATTCTGACGCTGGTATAAGTAAAATTTATGCCTTTTCAAAAATAACTGTGAGAGAAAGATTAAGAATTTTCAAACTGTTCATATAAAAGCAACATGGATTCTCTTCTCACAAATATAGGTATTTTAGGTGTATGCTAATTCACTCATACACGATGGAAATTTTCAGGAAGAATCTATGGCAACTTGTTTTAATTTAATCTACGCCCGGTAGCATAAACATAAGACCTATGTTGTTTACTGGGTGTTGAAATATATTTTAAAAACGATTTTCATAAATACGTACAGTGCAAATTAGTATGAATTAAAATATAGTAACAGTGTTATACGCACACAGAGAAATGTATTAAACAATTTAAAACCAAAATTGGTTGGTATCATTTTACTAGTGGCGTGCACAGAGATAATCCCGGATTCCAATTTAAAAAAATAACCGTACTTAATTTTTGTTCAAAATTTTTGATTTTTTAGTTTGGGTTTAGGTTTCAAAACATAGCATACATGACACTATCTTTTTGTTATTTTTTGAAACACAACGGTAATAAATGATTATGTATAGATTTAATTTAATTTTTATGAAAAAAGTCAATCTGAGCAAAAAGCTTAAGAAATGAATCTTATCAAATTTAAAAAAAATTAAAACAATATTTTTAAATTAAATCCATGACTATAAGTAAAATGTGTGTCTTGCGTCATCTCGTAAACATTGACACGTGAGAATAGTATAAACTAAGAAAATGCCAACAGTTAACTGTAACGACATGTGTGTAAAGTGCATAAATCCCTGACGTTACCTCTGTGTGTTTAAAAGATTCCTCTGTATACGTCAAAGACTGTTACCAAGTTTCATCCTTCTACTAATTTGCGTTTCCTAGTTATTTAGAAATTTTTTAAATACACCTCTATGCCGTATAAAATTATTACAGTAATAATTTCAAAGTTTTAAACACTAAAAATATTGTAAGAGAATTTGATATTCAAAACGTTAATTATCTAATGAGTGAGTAAAGTTTATTTACGTTAAGGGTAGGATGACGTCAAACTTATCAATTTATTACTGCCAATGTAAAATTTTCTGTTACTATAATGTAAATTATAGTTACTTTACTTATGTTAAGTTGGCAAAGCTTCACGATGTTGCAATATACTTCGAAGTGCAGGTAGTATATGCAAACATGACACAACCTTGAAACAAACTGCTGCGTGAGGTCATTCTATTGCCATCGTGAACGAACTATACACACGAAATCGTAAAGAACACCGGACAAAACCCATATACAGGATGTCCCGATATTCGGAGCATTTTCTAATTTGGACCAGTCCTAAGTCTGGATAAAGCGTGATGGAAGACAATGGCGAATTTGTCTATTTAACTAAAAATAAAGCAACAATGCAATTATCTCAGTAACTGTTGCTTGGACCAATATTTATTAATTATACTTTTTGAGGCAGAAGAATTGGAGTAAAAAAATATTCAACTAAAAATTTCATACAGAAAGGCACAAAAAAAGTAGAACATTATAAATGTAAAAAGATGCTGTAAGTGGCATCCGCTGCAATTTACCACAAAATGATAAAGGATTTTGAATTCTCATTCCAAAAATCCCCAGAATACCCAATTTTGGGCAAATATTACACCTATTAAGAAAATTATCGAAGAAAAAACTAATCACAAATAATAACTTTGGCGGTATTTCAAAAACTATCAACTTTTGGACTAAGGTAATTTGGGTTAAATTGGCATATTTTAGTTCCAGAAATTTACACAAGCTCTATGTACACGGAATTGATTACTCAAAAAGGTGAACAACTAGCTTTAGTTAGCACATGTAATGCATAGTAAAGCTACGAAATTGCAGTTGGATAAATTCCAGGTTAACTGTGTTATGTAATTTTGTTTGAAACTTCAATTTTTCCGGAAAAAGTGAAATAATGCGAAAACCTTCCATTTTAGACACTATGTATAATGCATAAAGTTACATTAAATTTTTCAAGAAATCCAAATTTATAATAAAATGAGTAGTAAAACCACCCTGTATATGTCAGTACTTGCAAACTTTTGTTTAGAAGCAAATATCTTCAAAACCGTTCATTTTAGCACCATAAAGTGTTATTACTTTTCTACCATAAATGAATAAAGAATTAAAAAAAATAAAAAAAAGTTTGTTCCAGTGGCGTAAAAATAGGAGGGTAAAAGTTGTCACTAACCCTTATAGCGCGCCAATGATTAAATTTTTGAAAATTTAGTTTATGTCAAAATATGACTTTATTGAAGAGCACATTGGTCACTAAATTTGAAAAAAAATTCTAAAGGCATTTTTGATTAATTGCAAATTTTTATTTTTGTTTTAAACTTTGAACATCCTGTACTAAGCCGTTTAAGGGTTCATGTTTCTAATTAAAATTTACAAATTTACGAGACCTCTCTGGGGTAGAGCGTTGTCGGTCGAATATAACAACACCCTGTATGAACAAGAAAATCTGTTACCTTACAATTCTTATCACAAATTTATTAAGATTTTAAGTAATGTTCAATCAATGTGTGTAATTTCATAGTACAAAGGACATACGGACTATCCTACTGACAACTGCAGAGGGTAAAATAAACTTCCGTAGAAGTTTTTGAAGTTTGAATATGTTGTAGAACATGAAAACTACATCTAATTGTGAAGGGATAAGGAAAAAATACGTTACACACATTGATTGAACATTACTTAAAAATCTTAATGATTATTTTATTTGTGATAAGAATTGTAAAGTGGATGCGTATGACATTTATAGAGAAATTGTTCTAACTCAGAAATTCTCCACCACACACTATTTTCAAAATTAACAAAACCTGTAATTATGCAGATTTTATTATACTAGGTGTCCCAGTTGAAACTGACACATTTTAAACTTAATTATTGACTAAAAAATGATAGAAATGTGCGATTTTTACAAATGAGTTTCAATGGTGTAAAAATATACAGGGTGTTTTACTCTTTAAAACTGGAAAAATTTTTTTAATGTGATTGGGAAAATCTCTTTGAAATTTGAAAAACTCATTTGTAAAACCGCACATTTCTATAATTTGTTGTTTAGTCAATAATTAAGTTTAAAATGTGTCAGTTTCAACTTTACGATCCAAAATACTCAAGTTGCGCGTTGCGACGAGAATTAAATTTACCGCGCATGCAATGGATTTTCCTATTGGTGGATCAGGATTTTCGGGATTTTTAATCGAAATGACGGCCGACATCTTGGAAACTTTTTCCTTTTGGACGATTGGCGGTGTTTCACAAAGCTAAAAAATTACAAGTGAAATTTCAACGTGGCTTTAATAATTGTACTGATAAATGAGTGCGGAAATACAAACCGACCGATTTACACCCACGTGTTTGACCTCAATATTCTATCTTCGTATTTGACTGTTTGATAATTTCTGAGGCGTTGGAACAAGCAATTTGGAAACCTTTGTTACACAAAACGTGCCTGCTATCACGCTGTCGTCGACCTCGAAGCTACACGGCCTATCATACTTCAGCGGGTTGGGGGTCAAGCACGCTGCGCGCCTACTATTGCAAAGGCAACAATCTGTCCCAAAGCTGTGTTGTCTACTTCTTCTCAGAAAAATCCTACTAATCTTCGAGTATTTGTCATCCAATCTGTCAGAACTGCATGCATCAGTATACAGCCAGGTTGTTGATTTAAGGAACCAATTCATTTTGCATGCGTTCGAAACTTAAGTACACTCGACATCAAGCGGTTGTTGGCACTAACTCCTCCAGAGTTGGGGCGTTGTCATTAATTGCGGGGAGCTAAAACAAAAAGCCTTTTGGATTGGCGGAAACTACATTCCATATTAGAACGAGTGTAATTATTAGTTTTTAAATCATCGTGTGTAAGTGACGTGTGTACGTCGAGTTTCCTTAATCACCAATCTTAAATTGGTACACTACTTCTATTTTGGGGTCAATAAACAAAAACTTACTGGAATTGCGACATACGTGAACGCGAACAATAACTAATTGTCATTGTTAATTGCTAATGCGACAGACTCTTCGTTTCTCCTAGATTCTCCTAATATTTTTTAAATTGTATGTGCTATATTTATATGTCTTTTGTCCTCTTTGATTTGTGTTTGTTGTAGCGTAGTAGACCTTAAGTAAAACCTAGTGAACCCTGTTGGTCGGGTTTATTTCTCTCTGTTACCCAGCAGGTGGCGCCTCTTAGTTACGCAGCAGTTAATTGTTTAATTCTCTCAGGACCTCCCCATCTCACCGACAAAGCCGGACACTGCTGGCTGCTAACGCTTATAAATGGATCTTCCACAAATTTAGTACGCTATTTCGAGCCAAATATTGTTCTGCTTCTTTTTTTTCTAGGTTGCATAGCTAAAGCCGTAACTTTATTTTTGTCTCTTATTATTTGTGAACTGCAACCGTTACAACATTACCAGATCTTATCTACAATTTAACAAAATTAAACATGCTTAAAAATGAATATCACAAATCATTTTTATGTAGAACCTAAAATTTACACATACATTTTAAGCTAAACTTCTTACATTTTTTTCATTTTATTGTACTAATCTGGTCCATTTCCCTATCTTTTTGCCACGTGATTTCTCTTGCTTGTATCTGTTTTTCTATTTTTTAAATAATTTCCATGGTCTTCCCTCTAGTTTTGTTTAGTCCCTTTTTAATTCCCATATCGTCCTAACCTGTCCATTTCCATTCTTAGTAAATGTCCTAATGGTTGGGCTGTCTCTTTTCTATTATCTGTTTAAATGTTTCGACCTGTACTGTGTTTCTGTTTACTAATTTTGGATATTTTCTCGTCTGGGTTTCTCTATAACTTTCCTTAAATATTTTATTTCGATACTCTGCAGTTTGCTTTTTTGCCTTTTGGTGGTTACCCAAGTTTTCCCCAAAAGTCAAAGTTGGTATGTAGATTGTCTTGTATATTATTATCTTTATTTTTCTGGTGATTTCTTTTTGTTCAATAATGTGTTGTATAGTGCATGGTATAGCTTTGACGTCTTTTCTATCCGTTTGTCTATCTCAGGTTCTGAAGTTCTCCATCTTTTGTTTATGTTGACTCCTAGGTATACAAGTTTTCTACTTGTTCTATTTAATGGTTTCCTATTTTATATTTGTCTGTATTTGTTTGTTTGCAATTACCATGACTTTGTTTTTGTGTACATTTATTTTCAAGTTTTCTTCCACATTTCTACGTTTTCTTTGGAGATCATCTTCTTGGAGCAAATATCACCAAATCTTCTGCATACGCAAATTCTGTAGTGTTTACCCTTTCCCAGTTTTTATATCCTATGCACAATTTCGTGACTTTCTCTCTGCATGGTTTTATGAATAATAAAGGGCTTAGTACTCTTCCCTGTCAGCGCCCGTTGTGGTGCAGAATTCTTCTGATTAAGCTTGCTTCGTTCTTACGTAGTTCCTACAGTTTGCCTATACAGACTTTAGTGGCTTTTATCACTGTCTCTCCTACACCTCTTCTTATCAAGCTACCCTAAATCTTGTCCCTTAGTACTCTATCAGAAACATTTTCTAAGCCAATGAATGCAAGATATGCTTGTCTGTTTTATTTAATTGTTCTTCATTATTTCTTTTTGAGGCTAAATATGTGGTCGTGATTTTATGCCCCAAGATTATTTTATATACTTTGCATGCTATGCTAAGTAAGATTATTCCACGATAGTTTTGGCAGCTAAGTCGATCGCCTTTTGTATGTTGGTATTATTATCCCTAGCTCTCAATACTTTGGTATCTTCCTGTTGCCATGCCTCCTTACATATTTCTAGAAATAGATTTGTGCCTTCTTCTGCCATAGTTTTCAACATCTCCGCCTCTATCCCATCATGCCCTGGTGCTTTTCCATTTTTATAGTTTTATAGCCTCCTGCAATTCTTCTTCTCTTGTGTGTTCTTCATCTAGTAGTTCGTTGCATTTGTTTCCTAATATTTCCTCTTGTAGTGCAGCTTTTAAGTACCCTGTAGAACAGTTTCTGGTTTCCTTTTTACTTGCTTCCATTTTGTGACCGAAATTTGCACATGACTTTTCTTTGGCTGCCTTTATTAGATTTTTAACTTTCTTTCTTTGATCTTTGTATTGTTGATATGTTTCTTGTGATTTCTTGTTAAGGTATACAGCCATCTCTTTATTTTACTTCCTTTCTTATACCTTCACTACGCCAATCCTTTTGCTTTTCTCGACTGTTAATTATTGCCACCCGCACACTGTCATAGCTGCTTCTTTTAGCATTCTCTTAAATAATTTCACTTGTTGTCTAGATGTTCGCGTAAAAAATTTCTTGTATATTTTGTACTTTTTCCCTGACAGATTTTCGGTACCTTTTTCTACGTCTTTTCCTTCTGGATTGTTTCTTTCTTTGTTGCGGCTTCCACTGGTATTTGTCTGATTTTACCTAGTATCAAGTAGTGATCGCATATATTTCCGCGGTTCTTCTCTCACTCTGACATGCTTTATCTTTTTCTTTCTTCTTTCCCTATTAGTATAGTCGATTATAAATTTTCTCCCCTTTTCTAACTTCTCTAGTGATTTGGTATAATTTCTAATGCTCGTTAAACAATTTGTCACAATATATTGGTTTTCTCTACAAAGTCAATTATTCTTCTGCCGTTGCTGTTTCCTACTTCTTCTTCGTAGTTGCCTAGGATATTTGTTGTTAACTGATCTTTCTTCCCCACCCTACCGTTGAAGTCACCTAATATAATTATTGTGCCGTTACTTTCTTCTGTAAGTGTTGTTAAAGTTTTCTTCAGAATTTGTCTTTCTTTCTACATCGTCGTCTCATTGGGCCCATATGCTACCAATATTGTTAGTTTGTGTTTTTTCTTTCGTTAGTTTCACTGACGTTAGTTCTATTAATTTTGGATAAAATCTTGTTACAGGGTACAGCCGGAAGATTTTTAGCTTTTCTGAAAGTTTTAAGAATTTAACTGCAAGAGACTTTAACTTTTCCTCAGTTTCATCGTGTATAGTTATAATTCAACAACAATTGCGGTGGAAAGAGTTTCCTTTTACGATTTATAATTTGCAAAAACCAACACTATGCAAACCAAAGATAACGTCGCAAACGTCGTAACCGCCTTTCTAAATGGTGAGTTGGATAGTTAGATTTTAGGCTGTAAAATTTTCAACAAACAATTCTTGCATTAGAAATCTAAAAAGTCTGTGAAAATCTGCTTTTCTTAGCACCACTGACAAAATTACATTTTTTAAACTGCAGGATACAAAGAGGTTTAAATTTCACTTAGAAGTTCAACACAGTTTTATTCACAAACATGACAAAAATGACGTGTAATGGATTTGAAATAACAGTACTCTCCACTGCTTTATATAGTGGAATTAATATTCTTGGTGAAAGTACGTTAATTGCTACAATGAAGAAACATAAATGCAAAACAAAAACGTTCTATGTGATCCATAACCCGTCTTTCAGTCTTGTAAAGTTTTTAAAAACGTACTGAAACAGGTACGTCTTGGAATAATTGAAGTTTTATCTGTTAAGAAGTTACTGTTTACATTGCTGCTTGTTCATATCACCATTTCTTTTATTTTGTCGTGTTTTTCTTTATCGTTTTTATGTTTAATTGACTTCAACATGGGTTTATATTTGCATCACCAACATTTTCACGTAAAACAGGTTTTAGCTAACTCTTCAAACTTCATTCATTTTCTTTAAGAACTCATTAACCGCATTCATATGAATGTGAGGAGGGTTCCTTCAACGCCTCTAATTTGGATATTTCCAGTAAGTCTGTAGCAATTCTTAAACTTTATTTCTTGTGCTTTATGTAAAAAAAAAACTATGATGCTTGGCCATTTATGGAAATATGTTTCGATCAGCCCTTTAGTTGAAAATAAACCCACTAAACAAGGAACATTAAACAATATTTTGTAACATTTGAACTAAGTAACAAAATTAAACATTTCATTTTAACATTGGTTCTACATCACATCGACATTGTTTATGAAAAGAATATTTGAACTATGTAAAGTAACGTTACAAAAATATAATAAGTTGAACATTTCCAACATTATTACTACAAGCGGTACATTACAAGTGATTTTTTGTGTAATATAGAACAAACTTTTTGCTGAGACTCGACTAATAAAAATGTAACAGCGTTACTTACAAGTAACAAAAACCCGCCATGAAACGGTGCAAGAAACAATCTAACTTTTCGGTGGTAACCCTTTGGGTTAACTGCCTTTAAGACAGATTATGCTTCAAAATTTGAATCGGATCTGTGTATAAACAGACTCATAAAAAATCAGCACGTAGTGGTTTTTTGAATCACTCCCAGCCGCTTATCCAACATGTAAAATATTTTCTTTCTCCATTATAGTACATACTAGGTTTTAATTCGTCGGAAAAAGTGAAAACAATAGAGATGTAAAAATTTTCGTTTTGGAAACTGTTGCGCAACCTGCCTAATCTTAGTATAACTAGTAGAGTCGGCTCATTCAGACCAGAGAATGGGCTAGAATAAAAGTCGGAGTGAGATAAGAGCGTTGGAATGTGTCTATATTTCCTCTTCAATTTTTAAAGATTTGACCTCACCAGCTCAGAGGTCAAAAGTCAGGTCAACATGTAAATAGCCTAAGTTCGCCGCCTTGACCTCCTGAAAAAATGAGTCATCAACCATCAAAATCGGTTGAGTAGTTTTGGAGGAGAAGGCGAACAAACAAACAAACAGAAAAACAAAACTAGATTTCATGTGTATGATTGTGGAGTAATAACATTTGCATGCACATAATATTTCAGACGACTTTATCTTTACTTAATTTGAGGTAATTTATAATGTATTTTGACGTCTTTGAGTTTTTTGTAACTATTTGAATTGATTTATATTTGCTCAAAATTACTTTCGATACCTAAATGAAAATTTAAATTAATTGATAGTATGCTACCGTGGTGGGACCCAGTACCATCAGTGGGAACAGCTAAGCGGTAGACGCGTCAATATGACAAACTGAACCACCGCAAGCGCGCTGGTTCGAATCCAGTTGACGGCGAGAGATTCTATCGAGCTAATTTAAAAAAAAATCAAAATTCAAAAAACGTGATAATATAAAATAGTTATGAACAATAAGAAAAAAATAGTTACGTTTTATTGTACACGTTGTTACTAATATTTTAAGTTGACATAGTTAAGACGTTGATAATATGTTACAAAAGCAGTTAAATTAACATAATCACTATGTTACTTTTTTAATGTAACAATTTACTGTTAACATTTTTATCTTCACATAATTTGTTATATCAACATTAATAAACGTTGAACTGCTTTCAATGGAAACGTTACAATGTAACATTATATGTAATGTTTTTATGCCTAGTGGGGAAATTTGTCTGCTGATGTATCGGCTTCTGCATTATTCACCTTAAATATCTTAGTCGAGAAACGTTACATCAATTTTTATTTCACTCTATAGACCTTTGTCTATATGCAAAAATCATGAAATTCTGATGCGAGGCGCAGAGGAGAAACATCCAATGTTCACCTACTTTGCTTTCGTTGTAATGCTGCCAATTATTTCTTGAAACCTTATACAAATTCGCACTGTTATTTGACATTTACAAGAAAATAGATTTATTTATTTGTATGGTACATTATACAAATATTGTATTGTGATGTAAGTGTTATGTATGGTGCCCCAGAAGATTATATAAACCTGTATAGTGTGGTGACAAACCGTAAAGTGCAATAGTGGGGTTGGTTCGTCTTGGCTAAGCATTTATTTCAAGGTTTAGGAAAACCACAAAAACCTAAACATGCCAAATGGTAAGTTAAATATTTAATTTCCACATTATTATTATAACTTTCTCATCATAGTATACTAATATTTAGGGTTTATCATTACTGCGTCTCTTATTGATAGGATTCCTATATCGGCCTTGTCCGATTTTTACTGCATAAACAATCATTGCTATGGTAAATGCGGTAAATGCACATATGGCTGGCAAATTTAATTTAAATTGAATTTTCCAGCATCTCAACACACGTCATGGTCCGCAACAGCAATATATAACAACGCAGCAAAACCACACTGGGCCTACGTCATTAAAAACATTGACTCAAACATGATCGCCCCATCATTCTTCAACGGCGGATTATTCAACACATTTAGCGCAGCGCAAACAACAGAAGGAACAAGACTTACACAACCACCCGCTCTGTATTCAGATAAATCATTTAAAAATATTTGTAAATAACGATGTTCCAAGTCCGTTTCTTCCAAATACTCACTTTTTTCTATAACCTCCCGACTTTCACCATTCACTAACATATAGTAAATTATTGAGTTTCCTCTTTCATTCATACATTCTTAAAAAATTATGTCTAACGGTCGGCCGGTCGTCCATCCGCATGTAACCAAGATATCAAGAAAACCACCCGTTTGATTTTTATGAAACTTGAACATGGACCTTAATTATAATTCCTCAGAATTAATTAGATTTTAGGCATATTTTATGTAGCCTAAAGGGCCATTCACTTACACAGATTTTCCATTTTTTTAAGTATTTAGAAAAATACTCATTGTACATACATTTTGTTCCAAATAAAAAGTTGTTTCTAATTTAATTATACATATCTTTTGCTTAAACTATTTTTTGATCCGTTAAGTAACTACTGAGATACAACAATCACGTGACAATGATTGTTGTAACAATATCTCCACCAATATTAATTTTACAAAAAAATAAGGAAAAAAGTTGTTGAAAATTCTATTTTCTATAGCTTTTGTTTGAGCTTTTTCTTCTAAAACGCAATTTTATTTTTGTTCAGCGGAGAGATGTGAAGTTCTACGGTAAACGCTTGTTTAATTTTTATTTAAAATTGTGTATTATTCTTCTTTGCACATTTCCAATCCTGTTTTTCATTGTCTATTTATCTTTAATCTATTGAACTGAGTTTACTACCATTCCTCATTCACCTCATACTCTTGCACTACTACTTTCGAATTAGTATCATTTGTTTTCCTCACTCCCATAACATTTCTCCCATCCTAATCCTTTTTTGCTTCTTCAAATTTGCAAACATCGTTATAATTACAAAATTATCCCTTTGTTTAATATTTTTATATGTTTTTACTATTCCTCACATTTTCTTTCCATCCTCTTTTCTTTATTTATTTACATTACATTTATCCCACATTTTCTCTTCCTTATTTGTCCTTTTCTTCGTAAACAGATTTTTCCAATCTACATCTGTGGCGTCCTTTTCATTTTCCATATCCTTCACTTTTAACTTCTCCTCAATTAATTAGTTAATTGTACTCAACTTTTTTAGCGTTTCTACTTTCTCCTCCAACATTCTCTCTATCCCAAACGTTTGTGTCTACTAAACTCTTTCTTTCTTTTCCAGGTTTTTATATTTGATTTTGTATTTTTTATTTTCTTTTTTTCTTCTTCGTTAAAATTATCTATAACATTTTTTGTTGTCTTCAACTTTCTTTTATTCCTTGTAGTATTACTTTTTCTTCCCATTTGCAACCTTTTACCAATATTATCTTTTTTCGTTTTCTTTATCTTATCTTCTACTCTGGTCTTATACTTAAAATATCTTCTACCTGCTTTGTTTTTGCTTCTTATTTTTTTATCACTCAATTACTTTACTTTTTCTCAATTTCCATTTTTTCATAATTCTTCTACTCAGTTTATTCTTTTTCAACTTATTTCTCTATTTTTTATTCGTTTTACGTATCCTTATCTTTACGTCCTGAATTTCAAATGATTGTAGGGACTTATGGAAGAAGCGAATTGTAGTTTAATAAAATTTGGGTAGTGGCTAGGGCGACGTTTCGCACCACGAAATGGGGACTTCTTCAGGCCGATGACCAATTTTATATATATATATATATATATTTCTTAGCCTGTTTTATTTCTTTACCCAATGAGTCTGATAATTTGAATTATCTTTGTGAATTTAATAATATGCCTAATGTTGTTGTTAATTTTTATGTAATGTAGTTGATGATCAAAGACAAGTTGTTTATCCTTTTTATTAATGATTTTCAAAAAATAACAACTTGTAACAAATTCCATTTTGCTGATGATTTAAAAATTTGTACGTCCATTACATCTCTGTATTACTCAAAATAATATCAGCTTAGTACAGTACTGGTGTCAAACTATTCGTCTGCAATTAAATATACAAAAATATCAAATTTTTTCATATACAAGAAAATTTAACCCAAAATTGCACTTACCCACTCAATTTCTTCTGTGATATTCCAAACCATGTAGATCTCGCACCACAATCTCATTGTTAATACGGTTTTGATCTCGTTCTTAAAAACTAATTTCAAATTGTCTTCCAAATCTTGAAGTTCTTTCTTCGTCTAGAGCCTACGGCCTATAGATATACTGCTATGTTCGAGTACACTTTCGTCGTGATATTACAAAATTCCAGCTTCTAATTTTTATTTTGCAATTGGTAGATGAAATATACATAATATTCTTAAATTAGTTCAACACTCAATGGGTTGGTTCTTATCATAAAAATAATGTAGAAAGGCATCTGAAAAGGATAAAATAAATCGCGATTTTTAAGAATCCGTAGTTAGAGAAAGTATATTTTGCAGTTAAAATTTAATGTTTCAAAAAACATCAAAATTTTATGGATTGCAAACCGATATTGCATTCCTACATGTCCGAAGCTTGATTAATTTACTCACATGTTCGTTTTCAAATTTTTTCAAAACCAAATATAGCTTTGAAATAAATTTAATAAATATGTATCGTGCGTTATTGATTGATTTACAGAAAAAAATGCAACAAAATGAACATAGGAAACTATTAAACCTAGCAAAATGGAATCATTTTTTCTTCCATATAATTTGATCAAACCATGAAGTGAAGCAACATAAATGATTTCATTTTTCGATACTTTTATGAAGAATGTCTTTATCAATTAAAACTAGAAAGTGACACAAAATGTCAAAAATTTTAGAAAATTTTATCAAAAGAATATTTTAAAAGTATTCTTTCAATGGCATATTAATCTAATGAGGACAATTTTATACGACCAACTTTTGACCAAATTATTCTTGTTTGATCAAATCCGGGACTTCTATTGTTGGATGGTCAATGAGGTGTTTATTGAAAACATCAACTCTAGACCATAATTTTTCCACCTCTTCAACTTCAGAAAAGCTGTACTTAAGTAGTTTAGAATCATATGAGACTTCGAGATTTAAGTCTTTTGGCAGGAGGGTTCTCAATGTCATTCCAAATTGGTAAGTTTTTGTTGAATTGGTATTTATCTCATTCTCGTTTTAACGCAGCTCTTCGTCGAATGTTCGGTGGAGTACTATTACAAAGAACAGGAAACCCATCGAGAGAAGTAGATTTAATGGTTCCACTAATTATACACATAGTGCAATTCAACTAGGCATCAATTTTTTGTGTATGATAAATATTCAACCAGACAGGAGCACAATATTCTGCTGAAGAATAAACTAATGCCAATGCAGTTGTACGAACTGTCTTTGCATCTGCTCCCCAAGTTGTTCCAGGTAATTTTTGAATAACATTATTTCTTGTTTTCATTTTTCTAAATGATTTTTGTAAATTAAAACGTATCTAAAGTTACTCCCAGATAAACTGTGTTAAAATTATGGTTTAACTTTGTATTATTAAAGATAGCATTAAGTTTTCTAGTTTTTTCTCTATTACTTAAACGAAAACAAGAAACCTCTGTCTTTTTAAGATTGGGGCATAATCGCCATTTTTGAAATAATTTTCCATAATACGCAAATCTTCAGATAGTTTATATTCATTTTCGAAAAAATCCGTATATTGAAATGAAATTTTCATATCATCGGCATAGACGAATTTTCGGCATTGTCAAGAAGGAAGATCAGAAATATATACATTAAAAAGAATAGGTACAAGAAGCGATCTCTGTGGAAGACCATTATTGAAAAATCTAAATTTACTGTTTTTATCTCAAACAAAAACTCTAAACTTCCGATTAGACCACATAATATCAATAGAAGAAATAATTTTGGAGCAAGGAATAACGTTAAACTATTTAAAAAGTAAACCTTCTTTCCACCCGGTATAGTATGCAGCAATTAAATCTAAAATGAAAGAATGAATTGTTGTCATTATTGTAAGTTTAGTTGCCTAAATTCTATATTGTAAGTTCGATTATTTAATTTGCCGATGTACATACAGGGTGTCCCACCGGGAACGCCATCGATAGATTATAGGAAAACTGTGGATGGGAAAAATTTGAAAATTTGGTAGTATACTAACATCGACAAGGGCAGTTCCGTTAAAATATTTTCAAGATGGTGGCACTTCCGGTTATACCGGAAGTAGGTGTCAACTTGCTTATTTTAAATGGAACACCCTATATATTATTCCATTTTGGATTTTGCACAAAATTCTAGACACATTTTGTGTATAATCTTCTATACCTAAGTCTAACTGTTTTGAACTTATTTTGAATTTTATGTCAAAAATGACGTTTTCAGGCCTAAACAAAATTATAAAATTTTCCTATACTAATGCCTTTATTATTTAATTGGAATGGGTTTCCTTGTAGCAGGGGACCTATTTTAGTGGACTATGTCAATATTTTGATAACAAATTAATACAGGGTGATAAAAAAAGGATTAAAATTAAATTCAAAAACACGTCAAAAGTCATTTTTTTTAAATGCAAGCACCCTGTTTTTATAATTTTATCTTATTTAGCATCAAAAATAAGGTAGACTTTGTACAAGGTTATCTATTCAAAAAATTCATGGTTTTCGAAATATTGGCAATTTAACTTTTTTTTGTTGCACAAATGCTATTGTATTTCTTTTAGTATGAATGGTTATTTCTAGTTGGCCATGATGGCGTTAGAAAACAATCATCTGTCAAGGATATGTCAAACTGTTAAAAATTTTCAATAATCATGCCGGGACGCTTAAATTATACAAACGAAGATTACTTAAATTTATTTATTATTTATGGACAATGTGATAAAGTTATATCAAGAACATGTGTTACATTTGCAGCAAGATACCCGCAAAACAGAAACCATCACCAAAAGCTCTTAAACGAATAATAGAAAACTTCAAAACTTTGGATCCGTTAAACCAAATGTACAGAGAAATAAACCTGTCGTTAATGATGAAAATGTTGAAATCGCTGTTTTGGGATATTTTGCTGCACATCCAACAATGTCTGTAAGACAAGCTGCATTGGAATCTGGATTAAGTAAATCGTCAGTTCAAAGAATATTACGCAAACATAAATTTCATCCGTATGCATTTTCCATGGTTCACCATCTGAAAGAGACTGATTTTTAAGGAGATTGGATTTCAGCGAATTTATTTTAACCTGGTCCCAAGAAAACGAATTTTTCTTGATAACATCATTTGGACAGACGAAGCCAAATTTACAAAAACGGCATTTTTAATCGGCGAAATTCCCATTATTGGAGTGAATCAAATGTCCACGTTATTAGAGAGCGAAATTTTCAAGAATCTTGGCAATTTAATGTTTATGCTGCAGTAAGAAACGATGGCATCGTGGCATTACATTTTTATCAAGAAAATTTAAAAGGTAAGTTAACCTTTTTTTAAATCATTTAAAATATTTGATTTATTAACTTATTAAATAGGTGAAGGCTATCTGAACATCCTGCACAATTTTCAAAACAATTATTTAGATAATTTACCTTTGGCTGATCGTAGACATCTATTCTATCAACATGACGGCGCACCTCCACATAGTAGCCAATTAATCAACAATTTTTACAAGGCGCCTTTTATGATCAATGGATAGCAAACAATGGACCCTTCCTTTGGCCACCACGGTCCCCAGATATCTCAGTGCTCGATTTTTTTATTTGGGGTACAATTAAAAATCGAGTTTATAACACCCCGTTAACCACCAAAGAAGACTGCATGCAGCGAGTTAGGACTGAGTTTCAAAATTTAACACGTGAAGCAATAAGGAAGGCGACCCATGAAAATTTGCTACTCAGATGCGAAAAATGTCTAGAAGTTCAAGGACATCAATTTGAACATTTAATAAAATAATTTTTTTTTAAACTTTGGTCTCTAATTAATTGTTCTTTCTTGTAAATGAAATAATTAGGTTATTTGTCTGTACATTTGAATTAACGGGTCCAAAGATTTTGAAGTTTTCTATTATTCGTTTAAGGGCTTTTGGTGATGGTTTCTGTTTTTGCGGGTATCTTGCTGCAAATGTAACACATGTTCTTGATATAACTTTATCACATTGTCCATAAATAATAAATAAATTTAAGTAATCTTCGTTTGTATAATTTAAGCGTCCCGGCATGATTATTGAAAATTTTTAACAGTTTGACATATCCTTGACAGATGATTGTTTTCTAACGTTATCATGGCCAACTAGGAATAACCATTCATACTAAAAGAATACATTGTGCAACAAAAAAGTTAAATTGCCAATATTCCGAAAACCATGAATTTTTGAATAGACAACCTTGTACAAAGTCAACCTTATTTTGATGCTAAATAAGATAAAATTATAAAAACATGGTGCTTGCATTTAAAAAAATGACTTTTGACGTGTTCTTGAATTTAATTTTAATCCTTTTTTTGATCACCCTGTATTATTTTATTATCAAAATATCGACATAGCTCACTAAAATAGGTCCCCTGCTACAAGGAAACCCATTCCAATTAAATAATAAAGGCATTAGTATAGGAAAATTTTATAATTTTGTTTAGGCCTGAAAACGTCATTTTGACTTAAAATTTAAAATAAGTTCAAAACAGTTAGACTAAGGTATAGGACATTATACACAAAATGTGTCTAGAATTTTGTGCAAAATCCAAAAATAGAATAATATATAGGGTGTTCCATTTAAAATAAGCAAGTTGACACCTACTTCCGGTATAACCGAAAATGCCACCATCTTGAAAATATTTTAGCGGAACTGCCCCCGTCGTTGTTAGTATACTATCAAATTTTCAAATTTTCCCATGCACAGTTTTCCTATAATCTATCGATGGCGTTCCCGGTGGGACACCCTGTATAGTATGGAGAAATACAATAATATAAACAAATAGGTACTAAAAATTCATGGTTGCTTTACTATACTATAGTTTCTTTGTATAAAAAGTAACATAATCCTACAACACGAATTATTTTCTAGATTTTACACTCGATTTTGATGAACATTATCCGCGACATCTTTAAATAATATTGTTTTATGTTATGATGCAATATATTGATTTAATTCTATAAATGAATAAATAAAAAAACAAATTGGTTTGTGGTTCAATTTGTATTCGACCAGAAGGAGACGCTCGTACTTAGCTTCGAACGTGACCCACTTTTATGACTAGTCAATATGACGGTAATGCGTTACAATTTTTATTTTACCGTCATGTGTAATCGCACAGCATCACATGTTGGTACATCATTTAAATAAAATTTAGTCGAGCTAAATTTTGCTTATTATTCATCACCGCTGACTTTCGAAAGCAAAATGGTTAGGAATGTCTGTTAAATCGTGTTGCTTTAACGAAACACTTTTAGTAATGTGATACAATTGTATTAAAATTTTTAATATCTTTGGAGCAAAAACTAATAAATCAAATCATTTTATAAAACATTTTTACCGCAACGAGTATATCTTTATATTACTCTTTTATCAAAAAGAAAGTGAGACTTTTCATAAATATTTATTCCGTAAACTGGTAAAAAAATCAATAGACAAACATGTATCACAATTTAAGATTAAAAAAGACGAACATTTAAAAGAAAAAAGCACGATAAAACGCTTTCCTTTCTAATAAAAACTAAAATATGGTGGTCGTAAAGCGAGTATCTAAAGCCCCAATAACATGTGTAATAGTGCCATAATTCAAGGAATTTAAAAGTTATAATTTTTTTGGGAAAATTAAACAAAAACAAATAAACACGATAACGAAAACTTAAAATTGAAAAAATGTAATTTTCTTAATGCACAACCACAATACACATCCTAATGCGTCAAATTTCTATTTTCAGACGTATATTTCAGTAACTCTTTTACATAATTGTCAGTTACAAACTGCATGGTTAAATTTTGTGCTCGACTAAATTAGCAAAATAGAGGCTTGACGTCATTCGATTCGTTTGTAAACAGTTCCTCTCACGTGAAATACAAAAACCTTTTTATTTCAACACTAAAATATTCATTTGGATCTGTGACAATACGCCTGAAAAGCAAGATAAATATTTCTTTAAGGATCATTCTGTGTCGGGTTATTTATAAATAATCATTCTAATTTAAATGAGATCGAAAATAATGTAACAAATCGAAAGCTTTGCCAAAGTAGTAATTGATATTTCTAATTAGAGATGCTCAATATTCAATTAGGTAGTAGAGGTGCAGTAACTAAATTGTTGTGTGAGATTGTTTATCTATTTCTATAGTCTTGTTAGGTTCTTACAGTAAAACTATTATTAAATTATTATTATTATTTTCACAATGCTACTCAAGTTCTAAAAAATAAAAACGCTATGAGAACTAATGTTAATGTTCAAGCAGATCGTACTATTATGCAGAGTCAAGAGTTAAAACTAGCTCTTAATGAACTTGAGTCCAGGAAAGCAAAGAGAGAAGAAAATCTTGTCATAAAATATATAAATAATTGTCCTACAGTATTGGCTAAAGCACCTAAAGTAACTGAAAAAAACTAATTTCAACTCAACACCTTTCCTACTCAATTTATTATCAAAATGTTAGAGTTAGAGGATTGAACACCAAGCTCCAAGAATTTTATAATAATGTTTTATCAACAAATTATGATATATATCTTATAAGTGAATCCTGGCTTCATGATGGTGTATTTAACAATGAAATATTTCCTGAAAAACTTCAACATATAATACCGTTGTGATCGTAATCTTAAAAGGTGGTGGTGTACGCATTGCTGTTAGTAACAGTGGCGGCTCGTGGTCAATCATACTGGGAGGTCAAAAATTAATTTAAAAAATAGACATACATAAAAATATAAATAACTCAAATGCACCGCAAAATTTTATACAATCTACAATTTTGTTCAAAATATAGCGATTTTTTCGAAACATTCTCATTAAAATCTCTAAGGGATTTTCTGTAATCATTGTCTAGCTGTGTACGAATATCAACATTTCCTACGGTTGCAAAATTTACCGAGCATTTCATGTGTTCTGCAGACGAAACATGTTTTTATTTCCTCTTTTTAAATCTCTGACACCGGATTTGGACCATAGCGAGTCTGACGAGTCTTTAGAAAATAATAAACAAACAAAACAGTAAAATACATTTGATACTTCACAACCACATATCCAGTTAGCTAAATCGTACATTACCTTGCGAAAGTTTCGATGAACATCTTTATTTTTGTCTTTGCTAGTTTGTCGTAAACTTAGTTCTGGCAAAGGACGACCATTTGCCTTGAACTCAACTAATTTTGTAAAATTAAGTTTGTTAGCACTTTTAGTTGTTTAATTTTCTGCACTACCGACATTTTCTATTATAGCGCATGCACACGCGAATCAAAAATAGTATTTTTACAAAACAACACAACAACAGTAAAACATATCAATATAAATTCTTAAATTGATTTAAAACACGCGAAAATCGAATCAAAAATCGAGCGTAGTTGTACACCCTATACGAAGTCAACGTAAACTGCGGGATCCGGCTCATGACCCAAAGTTGATTATTGTTTCGGGACGTTTTTCGAGTTTTCGTTTTCCGGGTAGATCTAATTCAATGAGGACAATTCGCACCGCCAGCCCAAGGTTGAAGAGGATGAATTACGAACGACGGCCGATAAATTTTAAGTTATTGTACTTGCGATTTAATTACCTATTTTAATAAAACACGTAATAATGAATATTTTTTATATATTGTCAAATTTTTGGGAGGTCATTGACCAAATGACCATATGGACAAGCCGCCACTGTAGAAATAACTTCAAATCTTGCACTACCAATTAATTATTCCAAACACTAATATTAAAATTATTGCAATTAAAATAAGTTTCATAAAATTTGTGTTAATAATAGTATGCCTATACCTCACACCCAACACACCTAATGACGCGTATGACAAGTTATTTGAAAACCTAGAAAGCACTTTCATTCTGAAGTTGAATTTACTTACCGTTGGCGATTTTAATATTCCTGACTATGTCGGCAGTCTTAATTTAATAAATGTTAGTAATACTACTAACGTACTGAATTTAAGATTTAATACCCAACTTTACACCTACAAAGTCTAAACCTTCAAGCTGATTTACTAAGTTTATATTTAGGATTAAATAAACTTAATTGGGATAATTTTATACTTAGAAACCAATAGTAAGAAAGCTAGTCAAATAATATTATATGATAACATATATCCCTTATTTAACCAGTATGTGCCTAAATTAAGAAAGAAAAAAAAATCTTCCAATTCTAACCCTCTCTGGTTTAATTCTGCAATATGGCTTAGGAAGAATACAAATCATTTTACTTGATTGTGATAAAATAACTTTGCTTTCGCTAAGGCTGACCTAAGGTTGCAATCACAACACCACCAAAAAATATATAAGAGATGGTGAACATGCTAATGTAGATAACCCACAAGAATTTTGGTCTTTTATAAATAAAAAAAAAATTCCACACGTATTCCTGGTGTTATAAACTACAAAAAATAAAATATTCTCTACGCTAACAGATATTGTTAATGCATTTAAAGAGTACTTTAGCAGTGTTGTTATTTCCTCTAATAATGATATTAATGTATATAATAAATTTAGAACTCACTTTGGTGATTACAAACTAGAAGAAGAAATTGTTAGAAAACAAAAAAGAAAAAAACTAAAGACTAAACTTACGATGGTGACTTGACCAGGTCCCGGCGTTTCTATTAAAAGGCTGTTGTAGCATCTTTAGTAAACCTCTAACTCATATATTTAATATTTCCCTCAAATCAGGTTATTCTCCGGATGCCTGGAAGCAAGTCAAAGTTTGTCCAATCTTTAAAAAAATGGAGATAAAGATTCAATTGACAACTATAGACCTATCTCTATAATAAGCAATTTTTCAAAAGTGTTTGAAGGCATATTATCAGAATAAATATATATTCATTAGTAAAGAGCAAGATATCAATCTATCAGCATGGATTTGTCAAGGGCAGATCAACTGAATCTAACTTATGCAATATAACCCAATACATATCCAAAAATTTAGATGCTCGTATTCAGACTGATGAAATTTATATTGACCTTACTAAAGCTTTTGATAGTTTGAGACATGAGACGCTTTTGAATAAACTATGTGATTATGGACTAAATAATAACATTGTTAGAATTGTTTCTTCTTACTTATACCGTCGACCTCAAACTGTTCTTTGTTATGGATGTAGCTCTGACACCTACTTTGCAACTAGTGGCGTACCTCAAGGATCCACACTTGGCCCACTTCTTTTTCTGTTATTTATTAATGAAATCAGTTCTAATCTTACATCTCCGGTACTACAATATGCAGATGATGTAAAAATTTATAATCACATACATAATCGAAATGACAGTCTTCAGCTTCAGAAAGATATAGACGTTTTTGCAGTTTGGTGCTTGAGGAATTACCTTACAGTTAATATTAATAAATGTTGTGTCGTATCATATTCACGCAGTAATACACCTAAACATTTTAATTATAGTATATCGAATAAATTGTTAAATAGAGTTATAGAGTTTAAAGATCTTGGAGTATTTTTCGACAGTAGACTTACGTTCAACAATCACATTATGTTAATTGCAATTGATTGCTACAAAATGTTAGGTTTTATTATACGTAACAGTAAAATGTTCGTTAATTTGTCAACACTATTAATTTTATACAATTCTTTTATAATTAGCAAGATTAATTACTGCTCTGTTGTATGGTCACCTCTGTATAATAAATATGTTTACACCTTGGAGTGTTCAGAAGAAGTTTTTAAAATATTGTTACTTTGTTAAATATAGTAAGTATTGTGAATTTAAGCGTTTCATACAATGACTTGTTACATGAATTTAATTCAAAATAAGCATGAAATAATTTCCGTTTATTATTTATTTAAACTGATTCAGAATTACGTCGATGATATATGTTTAATTAATCAAGTGAATTATCACGTACCTAGAATAGCTTCAAGAAATTGGATAACCTTTACATATCCAACACCTTCAACAAATCATTTCAGCAATTCGCCTATGTATAGAATGTTTCAAACTTATAAACAATTTCTGGATAACGTTATGTTAGTGTTGTGTTCCTTGAAATTAGTCGTTGGCTGTTGAGTGAATAAATTACAATTACAATTACAATTAAATTATCAATATTTTCATAATTATTTAAAACCAATTATTAAATAGTAAAAAATAAGTACATTGGAAAAATTGACACATTGCTGAAAATTAGTATTTTGAAAATTTTTATTGATTCAATTTCAATTTTATTCTCCTATTAAACTTGTCAGTTCAACAATTACTTAATTGTTGTATCTAGCCAGTCAGAATAGAATTACAACGGAAATTTTTGTTATCTGTCAAATTAAGCATTTCAACAATATGAAATTTTTATGATTGTTGAATTGACCAAAGAGTACACAATTCAGCGATAATTTTTGCATAAACGCAATTAGTTATAATTGCACTACTGCGATACCAACTATAAATTAAAATTAAATTACCAAATTAACAGTATGTAACAAAATGAATATGTAGGGAACACAATCTAATTTGTTAAAATTTTTACAATTGAAAACTAATTTTTGAAATTTATATAACCACTCGAATTCACTTTATTTCAAGAAGAAGAAGAAAAGAAGGAGTCGAAATCGTGGAAACGTCAATTTTCTTGTAGTCGGTACATCTCATTTTGTCGACCATATTTCCTCGTGAAACTTTCATCTAATTCCAAATAAGGTTTTATTGAACTTGTATTTTCGTGCCCTGTTAATTTCTTTAACTGATTTTTTGTTCACTCCAACCTTCGCTAATTGGCTCACAGTAGTCGTACAAAGGGTTTGTAAAATTAAGTTGTTACTGTCCAGCCCTGCTTTTTGTGCAAATTCCCTAGTACGGAAGTTAAGTGGCTCTGTGGGTAAAGGCTTTTTTAATAAGCCGCGTGCCTTTGCCATTAATGATATTCGATACACTGCAACTTAAAAAGGTGCGACTTAAAATGCACAAATCCATTGTTTGGATTTTCTTGAAATTTTTGTATAGGAATAAGAGACTTGAAACCAGATAATTGTCCACGAGGATGGTGTATTAGTTTGGTGAAAGAGATTACAGGGCAATAAGCCAGTTAATGAGTCATGATTTCAGGATGTCAAGAGGTTCTAAGTATATATTTGGTTAGGTGGTTAGATTTCCAGAATATTTTAGAAAAGAATCGTTGGTTGCCTATGACTCATTCTGAATAACTGCCTAAATTAATTTTCATAAACGTATGTCGACGTTAGTATCATCTGTTTATAAGGATTCTGTATTACCGATAACATGTAATTATAGTACATTTAATCAGATGTCGCTCATTTTATTTAATTTCTTGTATTAATATTTATGAATTATGTAGTTATTAAACACCTAATATGTACTATTAAAACCAACCAATAATTAAAACAAAACCTCAAAATGGGTAATGTCCAAATATTAATTAAGTGTCGACATACGATTATTATAGTCGCATATATTGACACGGCAAACTTAAGTTCTTTTATTCTGATTTTTTCAGCACATATGAATAAAAGAAACAGAAGGTTGTAACAAAATTATTATAATAAGGTACATACGCAAGTTTACCTGATTTTAACTGTATAACGATAGACCGGTTTCAGGTGTTTTTAGATATTGCAGGTGTAATAGATGAATAAGATTGAAGTGTTGAGTTGAGGACTAGACTGTGGTTTAGGGATTTTGAATCAGCTACTTCTAGTTCTCAAGAAAGTCGCTTAATTATACGTCAAGATAAATAGTTGAGATTTAAAGTAGCAATGTAAAATGCTCATAAAAAAGTATATAGAAGAAAAACCCATACATGATTTTGATGAGATATTATAATAAATTGATTGATAATATTGATTCAGATATATCATTAGTGATCAAAATATTACAAAAGGGAAATGTTTAAAGCATTTTATGGTCAACCGGTCAACTTGTGCTCTTTATGGACTAGTCGTTTTTATTATTCCAAGGACGTCTGTCAATGTCAAACAGAATGTCAGAATAAATGTATGGATTTTAGAGTAGATCGGCATGTAAGTGTTTAAAAATTGTAATGTATTAATTGGTAGGCTGTACATCTCAAAGTACATTAATTTTTCTCTTAAACCTTCATGGCCAACATGACCGATAAAGTAGTAAACGACAGTACTTTCTTGAAATTTCAACTGCGTTTCCAATATAGAGGGCATTCTGTAACAATTCCATTAATTTTAAGGTACCTTAAAATAAACTACAAATTAGATTTACGAATTTGACATGTAGTCTCACGCAGAATGACTGTGGTTAGCTGTGCACACCTGTATTTACCTGCGTTTTTATTTCTTTAATATAACTTTTAAAAATTAAGAATGCAAAAAAATTTCGAACAAAAAGTTGTACCTTAGATCTTAAGCTACAACTTTTATTTGAATTTTTCTTAATATTTTCATTTGTTGAAAAGATTTTTGAATAGATCTAATTATACAGGTGCAGTGAAGTTTTTTGACCACGGACATTATTTTAACAAAACTTTTAAAGAATGAAGATTGAGAAAAATTATAAAAACAATACATTAATAATAATAATAATAATAATAGACATTTATTTCAAACGGGTTGTACCCAAACTAAAAAAATAAGTACAATGATATACACATATTAAAAAAGAACATAAGACAATGTTGTAATAGAATCATGAATTCTCACACGTACAGTCATCATCTGTCGTAATGTCACAATTGGCACATAGCGCGTTAAAATTACTACATATGATGTTAATAGGGGCTGCTCATTAAAACGTTTGTTCTTGAAGGGGTTGTATAAAAGAAGAATGAATTTCGAATATTATATTGCGGTACGTTAATGTTTATTTTACTCAAGTGATTGTGAGCAGTTAATTTTATTTTGCATTAGGTTGAAAAGAAACCATAACACTCAATAAAATTCTTCTAGTATTTAAAGAAACCATGTTGAAATTAGAGAGCCGCATAGCATTGAAAATCGTGCTTGGATATGATCCTGAAGAAAAGAAACAAGATATTTTAGAATCTTTTTTTAATGATTCTAGGCTATTTATATGGGTTTTATAAATAGGATAATACAATAATAATATAATCCTGTGGTTACACTCGCCGCTGTCGTGTGCGCATCTCTCTTCAAGGAGTACCTAATCTGCTTATAGAATTCTTGTTACGTAATATACTATTAAAAAGCTTATTTTCTAAAATTCAGATTCTCTTGATATTTTTTTTAAATGGTATCACCTAATTTTTTTTTGCAGTTTTGGTGATGTAGGTACGCATTTTTTGGAGTTCAAACATGTGCTGGCTTTTTTGATATTGGTATTTATCGTCTCGAGATATTAAGTTTGTTTTATCCTCATCAGAAGAAAATGGTAGCAATACGTAACTGGAACGAAGTACATCA